>JAVCKT010022706.1:24966-37134 GCA_032273925.1 Rhynchotus rufescens
GCCTCTGTTTACTCAGCACTCCAATTAAGATTTCCTAAGGAAAAATATATCTTTGCTATAGAATTCAGGTTTAAAAATAACCTGCTGCATTGAATTAAGTATGTTTTCCTTGAGCTTTCCTTGGTTGACACAAAAGATTTCAATATATATCATCACCATAAGAAACCATCTCATTTCCTTTTAAGACAGTGCAGTGTTTCACTCCAACCTACCTTCTGGCTCAAGTGATAGGAATCTTCTCAAAATTATGACCTTGTCATCATGATTTATGGTTCTTATTTCAAGGTCATTCCTAACAGCCCTGGTTCAAGAGAAGCATATTTTTCTCCTCCTGAATGTCACAAAGACATTCAGGGCAATGTTTTCTCTCTTACCTTTCCCATGCTGTTGTACTCCACTGCTATTTCTCGGAAGAAGAAGTAAATATAGTTGCCATAGTCCACTGCTTGGACAAAGTATGGTTCTAGAAAAAGGATGATATTCTGTTAGGCACTAGGTATGTCATATGGTGTGCAAAACACAAAGGGTGTAAATAGAAGCCAAACAGATCCACACTCAAAGAGTAAGATCCATTTAAAACAGATCCATCTCAAACAGATCCATCTAATGAGTCAGTGTCCATGGTAAGCACATGCGCTCAGTTTTCAGAGCAGGCCACCACTGAGGAATCAATGTCTGGAATGCCTGGGAGCAAATCTACAAAGAACCCATGAAAAGTAATTAAGTATCATAGAATCATAGAATGCTTAAGGTTGGAAGGGACCTCAGAGGTCATCTACTCCAACCCTCCTGCACACGCAGGGTCACCTAGAGCACGTGGCACAGGGCTGTGTCCAAGCGGGCTCTGAATATCTCCAGAGAAGGAGACTCCACAACCTTTCTGGGCAGCCTGTGCCAGTGCTCTGTCACCCTCACGGTCAAGAAGTTTTGGCCTTGACTCTTGACCCCGTATCACGGCACGGAGCTCTCGTGAGTGCCATAACTCACATGTGCAGTCTGGCCAAAGACTGACCCAGGAAGCATGAAGAGGGAGACCACAACTTGTATCAGAGGAGCCTGAAGCCAAAATGAGTATTCCACCTTGTGTTACCCCAACTGCGTGTTGGGAGAACGGACAAGGAGCTGAAGGGAGTTTAGAAAATGAGCAAGGCTCCTCTTTGTGAGCATGGGGCAAGAGAGGCGAGAGGAACACCAGAAGGGAGGTAAATTCTGCTGATTTTACTGAATTTTGAGGCCACAGCCTGGTTTCAGGGAACATAGTAGTATTAGATTGCAATGTTTAGCCAGCATGCAGTGCTCAGATACAGAGCCACGATAGCCAGAAAGATACCCACAGCAGGATGGAAGGGGTAGTAACATATTCTGAAACTGCTATAATTTTTTAATATTGCGTTACCCGAGTCAGATAATGTGACTTGGTTGGTCCGTCCCATCTGGATAATCTTTGATTTTAATCCAGAAACTCTCAGCTGTTGCTGAACCCTTTAGAAGCATTACTGAGTTTGGGGCAATGTGGTTTTTTTCCACTCCAGGCAGCTATTAGCAGATCTCCAACCCTTCTCCTCTTGTTGAACGTGCACAGCTCACGTGTGGGGCAGCGCTGCTTCCTTTCCTAGGCATGAAAATGATCCATTTTCCCTGGATCGCTGCCATTTCTGCCAGGCCCACGGCTTATTCTACCCACAGGCTGCCACACTTGCAACTGCAGATTTGTGTGGGTGACTGGTTAAAAGGACAGGGGAGGTAGCAATTTGAGGGTGTGAGGCAGAAGTAGGGTTCAGGTGGGTGCGATGCTGGAGCTGGGGTTGCGTGCAATGACCTTGCTCTTGCTGCCCTGCCCTGTCCTGTGCCTATGGGAAGAGGAATGAGGTGCCCAAACTGCTGCATTGTGTTGATTTTCCCCCCTTCTTTTGCCACAGCTCGACACTTCGAACGCTCCACGATAAGAAGCAGATCTTTTAAAAAGATAAACAAGGCGTTCAGCGTGCTCCGAAGGACAAAAAGTGGAAGCGCTGTTTCCAACCCAACTGACCGGGAAAGGGAAGCTCTTGGAAATTCAGTTGCCGGAGAGGAAGGTACCACTTTGTTCTCCTTGTGTTATCACTTACAGCGGGCTAGGAGACACCATCCATATGGGAACGTGGGGTCCACGATTGACATTCCTTTGATGTGGTGCAGTGCGTGTGATTAAAAAAAAAAATCCTACATTATTTTCTCCTTTATAAAAAAAAAAAAAAAGGGTAGGGGATGACAGCGGAGAAGATTGCTGGGACGTGTGGGACCTCATGTAGGGGTGTGCTGGTAACAGATCCGAGATGTGACGCCCGGGACCGGCGCGTCTGGGACTTGTTACTGACGCTGTCGTTCATTTCTCTCTCGTTGGGCTCAAGATGCCTCGCTGGCCTGTGTCTGGTTTCCCCTCAAAGCAGGCAGAGAACAGGGATCATACGTTATAAGAATTTCATGAGGTTTTACTCATGTTTATAAAGCAGCAGAGATTCCCTAGGAGGAAATAGTATAAAAGGGAAAGAAAGTATAGGAAAACTGTCATTATTCCGGCCCTTGCAGGGGATCCTTGATGCCAGGTCTGTACTGACTTGGCCGGACAGGTGCTGAAGCAAGAGCAACCTGCCCTTAAACAGGGACAGGAGGTGACTTTGCCTGCTGCGTGTCAAGGCAGAGGCGTCTGGCAGGCAGTAACACTTAACATTTGGCATTCTCCAAGCACTGAGCAAATGTTGTTAATTGCCTTAGAGCGTAATTGCTGTGCCAACGTTGGCATTCGTGCATCCAGAGGAGGTGATGATTGAAGGAGAATCATCTTTTAATCAAGCTGGTTATCCTCTGTGTGATGCCTCAGCACCCCTCTTCCCAAATCAGATGTCCAGGGTGATGCTTTAAGAAGAAGGAGATTCCAATTCCCTCTGCTTTATATTTCACATTATTATTGCAATCTGTGCAAAATAAGGACAAAATATGGCTAAATTCACCATGGTCAGTGATTAAACTCAGCGTGGTGCATCACAAAATGGTGTTCAAAGCTCTTCTGCGTTAGCTGCAATGGAACAACTTCTAGGTTCCACTAGGGCACTGTATTTTTGATACTTACTCTCCTAGTCCAGGTACTTGCCAATATGGCCAACATAAAATCAGATAATACAAAATCTGCAATCTTTATTTATGTAAAATTAAGATGGTTCTGCTCCTTGGCCTTGGAAACACCTTTAATAACTTCACTGCCACAAATGTTTTATTTTTTTCCCCAAGTAAAACATCACAAACAAGAAGTCCACAGCCCTCCTTGAGCAAATGGGTATGTTTCTCATTTCCTAGCAGCTGCTTAGTCCAGCATAAGCAGGAGCTTGTCTCTCTTCATCTGGAGTAAAATTCGGAATATCTCAAGCCCATACTTTTCAAAAGACATTGTTCTGGCTTAACCATGGAAATTTTTATGACCGATTTCTACTTAAGCTTTTAGATAACATTACTGATAGTTCACTGAAGGTTTGTTCTCACACCCAGAACACTGTGAGGATGATTTGGATGCCAGTGATACCTACCCAGGCAGCAGCAGAAGTAGACATGAAGATGACACTGCTCTTTTTACTAAGAAAGGTTTTCATGTTGCATCACTTCTAAAATATGACCAGCTGTGGAAATGCTGGTATCAGAGTGATACATTTCTAGTAGAACAGCAAGCACTGTTGCCTCCTTTTTTTAAAGGATGCACAGTTGGACTTTGAGGTGGCAATCTCTCTGACAAGTTTGTCCTTCTGTGCTCAGTTCTGCTTGTGGTCTCAATCTTGTGCATCAAGCATACCTGGAAACTTCCAAAAATATTTCCTGCCCTGGAAAAAATCAGGTAGGCATGTAATTACTTAATGAGCAGTTACCCTTATGCATGAGCTCACAGAAGCTCAGTGCCCAAGTTATTGCATTAATTACACATGCAAGGAATGCACTTTGATTACGCTGCTCTGGAATTCGCTCTTTAAAAAATGCAAGCAAGTAACTCCCAGCAGTGCTAGCTTGAATTTTGAGAAACTTTTGCAATTCAGGGACACTGAAAAATATGGTATGTAATGAGAAATGTGTCTCTAGTATTACTGCAGTGAAGGAATAGTTATAGTCTTATACTGTCTAACACCTGGAAGCAGTTCTGCACTGTGAAGATCACTTCACCATTTCCATTTGGAACCCATGTCTTAATTTGCTAAAACACTGTAACAGGCAAGAAAAGATGTGTCTGTAGCATGACATCTAAGCTAATGGACGGATAGAGATACTTCTATGTATAGAAATATAAATAGTAGAAGTTAGGGCAGCTTAAAAGCGACAGTTTCAACCTCTGAGGCGAGGGAAGACGCCAGGGCCCTCCTTCCAGCGTGGAGCATTTAGGACATTGGCAGGCTACTTAAATGGTAAAATAACCCTGAGCAAGGACTGCTCCTGTACGCCTCAGATTGGCATCACGCTTTTGAAATTTGCTTCCAAGAAAGACTGCGCTCGTGCTCCTGCTCAGCCTGATCTGCAGACGCACACTGCGAACTGTCTAGCACGTTGGGAGGACAGAAATCAGGGAGGCAATTGCAAAATTCCCGTTCTGCAGCTTTACACTGGGAAGGAACCATCCTGCTGGTTTACAGAAGTATTCATCAGCTCCTCTTTGCAGTTAAGCCATTGTCAAGTTAAATTGAATTTACGATTGCTTGAGGATGTCAAATATTGTTCAAAGTGAAATTCATTCTTCTTAGCATCCTGGTTGCTGCAGCACTTCCATCTGTTACTGCTTTGCAGCAGTTGAGACCAAGGAAGCCTTGGCAGGAACATGCAACAAACTCTCCTGTTGTGTGGGTGTGTTGCACTCCTTCTGTTCAGTCTGATTCCTGTTACATATATATATATATATATATATGCACTCATATACACATGCACATATATAGTAATACACAAGAAATACTTCTGTTGTTGAGGAAAGGTAGATGAAAAATAGAAGGTAAGTGAAATACAGATGGCTTTGGGAAGATATCAATGCGTTTTTTTTAACCACTGTATAGCTATAAAATCTCCTATGTGCAGAAAATAAATGGCTTATAGAGCCCCAAGACGAGGCAGCAGCAGCCCAGCGTTCAGCTCAGGAGGGCTGCACCTGCAGGCATCACACCCTGTTCCTGTTTTCCCCCATTCAGATTTCGTTGCTTTCCCAAAACAGCTGGTGGAAGTTTTACAGAAGTGGCTCAAAACACTCTGTTCTAGGATGATGAGTAAGGCAAAAGACTTCTAGAGGGAAGAAGAAAAAAATAAATAAAAATAAAGAGATGGGCTCTGTGGCATTGGGATGCATTTGACCCTACAGTAGTTTAATTTTAGTTCTTTTGAGACTCCTTTGGTAGAAGAATGTCCTGAAGCAAGGAAAGACATTAGGGCTAGCGTTGTCATCTACCATCACCCTGATTTGGACCAACATCCCTGGAGAATCAAAGGAAGAAGTGAATCCAGCGCTGCTGCTTGCAGGATGATGGCAGTGCACTGGGAGAGTCAAACACTAAATGACAATTATTTGCAAGGAGAGATGTGCAAAACCAACTCCCACATTGGCATATGGCAATGAAAGACACCTATTTTTCAGGAATGGGCTACACAAGCTTTTTTCAAACCTGGAAAGCAGGTGCCAGGAAACACAAGTGGGTTCTCTGCAGAAAACCTTATTGGTGGGAGTGGGCTTCAGTCATGCAAAGTTTCCCTGACTTCAGCTGGCAACTCCCATGAGTCAGGCCCCCGGGGCTGAATAAGGACTTGCAGCCTGGGATGCAAATTCTGTTTACAGTCACCTTTCATCAAGCAGGACTTGGGCAGCACAGCCTGAACGTTGCACAGAGCTTTGTCACGCTTGGTCCTGGGAATGAAGGCAGACGTTACTGTGATGGCAGCACTGTCAGCAAGCACACAGGGTGCACACAAAGTGGTTGAAACCTGAGCACTTGGAGGAACCCTAGCATTAAGTAATATAAACTATGGGGATAAAATACTAAGCACTTATAGAATTTCATATTGCGGTCTTGTGGCTAATGTGTCATGAATGCTCCATACGCCTACATCCTACCAGATGAGCAGAGTTTGCTATGTAAATCTGCCCTCTCCTATGTTACTTGTAACTGTAATGGAGGCGTAAAAATACCAATAAAATGGCACACTAATAAGGAAAAGATTGCTTGAAGGAAAACCGCACGATCTACCTGAATGCAGATGACATTTTATTATTATTGACAGATTCAGAATGCACCATACCACTCCCGATGGCAAAAACACAGCAGTCTGTGGGAAAATCTGCAAGAATCATCAAAAACAAGACAGAAAGTTCACTTCTTTCTAGATTCAGCAGCTCTTCGATATATAAGGCCTGGAAAGATAAGATGGTAAAGAAAGGTATGCACTATTTCAGGGTTTTCCTGCTCTGGAAAACCTGGTCAAAGCAAATGGAGAGTACTAACTAAGAGTCTAAGGGCTATCAGAATGTAAAGGCTATTTTATCAAAACAGATATTTGCCTTTAGCTTACTACAATGTTAGTTGTTGATGATGCAAGCATGAAAATATGAAATATTAAGAAGATAGAAACTAAGAGATCATCAGTTGTTGTTGTTTGGTAGATGTGAGAAGAAAACAGTGCAACTTGTGAGTTCTGCTTTGTAAAGAGCCAAAGAAATCAACTGCAGCCAGGAGGTGAAGCAGTACATGCTGCTCAATAGAAAAGAGAAACCTACTGACTTGCACAAGGGCAAGAAAAAGCAGTGTCTTGGGAGGACATTTGTTTGCTGACTGCACCCTTGAGAAGCAAATCGGGTATTAAAGCAACTTCTAAAGAATCCTCACAAAGTGATGTTGAAAGCAAGCCAGGTGCTACTGCAAAACTTAAGAAAGCAGGTCAGGCACTGGTCAAGGAGCAAAGAAATCTTGTTCTGGGATAATTACAGATTGAAATAGCAGGAGAGGTTTCCATTGTCAAGAAAAGTGGGAACTTTTCTTTAGGAAAAGCTTGAGGAATGAGACATTGTTTTTTGGGACACAAGGTAAATCATCCTGCAATGGGAAGTTCGAGCAGTTCTGCTGTTAGAGCACTTTAGTAGTTTGCAGATCTACCAAGAAATTTATTTATGCCATTTCTATGCAGAGAATAATGATTATTTAGGATAAGGGAGATGCAGATTATAATTTGCATTTTTTTCCACATATTTATTCCCTTGTATCCACAGGGAGTGTGTAAAACAGGTGTATTTATTCTAATGCAGGGATCAGGCCTCGGGATTTCTGAAAAGTTTCTGAATCATCTCCCCTTGAGCACTTGGAGATAATGGAGTTAATTGGTGTTTCCTTTTTGTAGAGAGAAGTGGAGAGCCTTAGAGTGAAGCAGAGAGCTTTGCACCTCCAAGGGTGATTTAGCAGCGGCCTGGGCTGCATCACGCTCTCCCGGTGCCCACGGGCTATAAAGGAAACTAGAGCAAGTAGATCAGCAAAAGAGATGTCTGGGTGAGGAGGCAGCATTTAGGTGGTGTGAATCCCACCTTCAGGCTAGACAGGATCAAACCAAGTGGGCAAAAAACGTTCAGAAAGTAGGAGTGTGTGGGGGAAATCGTGCACGTCCCACTCCCATGACACTGAAGAGATGTGTGAAACTGCAGGGAGTAGGAGGTGGAACTGCTGCTGCAGGAGAACAGGATTAACAAACCCTTGCACATCAGGCTGTGTAATTATCTGGATAGATTTTTGTTACCTGTCAACTCTGTGTGAAACTATAAAGTCCAAGTCTGTGCTACTGGTAGGTGCTTTTTACAGACGTGAAGGAAGACAGCTCCCCGCCCCGAAGATCCAAGAAGTGGTAAGGGCTGCACCAAAGTGTTTCTTAATTATTTCTCTTTCCTTTCTTTCCTTCTTTTCTTCTCTCCAGTCTTTCTGGTGGCTTCCTTGTTTGTCACTTGCTACCTGTGTAATAGGAAATATTACGCTGTCTCAGATATGCTTTATTAATTAATTTTCATGTAACATTTTGCCGCTCTTTGATAGCAAACCCTGTACTTTCATTTCTAAAATAAGCTATTGAACAAAATAGTAGCACTTTTTCTACTTACAGGTTTTCACGTAGACTTTTCCCTGGACTCTGCTATCAAAAATTCAAAAGCTTTCTCTTATCTGTGGGAATTGGAGGCAGTTAAAGGCAGTTGCACCTGTGCTAGACAACTCACTACTGCTTTTACTTGGACTTTGAATTTGGAGATGAATTGCCCTGAAAGGAAAGAAATTAGACACACTGTGAAAACAAACATGTTAGTTGAAGAGTGGAGTTGGGAAGAGATTGCTTCTCTCTGGGGTATTAATGAATGAATAGAAGGAGCCCATGCACCATTGCTGCCTCTGCCCCGTGCTCGGGTTGGCAGGGCCAGTGGGGCTTTCCTAGACAGCCAAGCAGTCCCAGCGGCTCTGTCTGCTGAGCTGTCTGTAAAACACACGGGGAAAATGCCCTTTTTCCTCCAAATAAACTGCCTGTTACTAAAATCCAGGCTGCTCGTTCTCTGTACGCGAGGAACCCAGTTCAGCGAAGTTTGCAGGTGTCTGGTTTAAGTGCAGGACCAGACCCACAGCTGCAGTGGGACTGTTCAAACACTTTGGATTTGGCACACTCAGCTCCCGTGGCTGAACTGAAATCCCTACCAAGAATAACGACCTGCTGGTTTTTACAGAGAGGAGAAAATACTATTCAGCCACACTGAACTCTAGTTGTATTTACTCAAGGCTAAAGGTCTGCAGTTTTACTTCTCCAGGCTGTGGACAATAGTGGGGAAATATCACCTCCTATATCAGTGGTAGCAGATGCGTGTTCATTTAAACTTGGTTTTCTCAGTCAGGTTGTGGAATTGGCCTCTCTCAGAGCTGGTAGAGTTGGTTTGTCAGCAGCAGTAGCTTTGCTTGTGCGTATCTGCTACTTTGAAACTTGGAAGAGAATTTGTCTAATGCAGATCTTTGAGCTTTCCTCTCCCTCCAGGCACCTTGCAGATACTGACATTTTAATCCAGACACTTTGCAGTAAAAGCCAGTTATTCCTGCTTCACAGGGCTCAAGCAGTCATGAAAGGGCTGGGGCCTGATAGGGCAAACACCATTTTCTTGGGATAGTCCAAGAGAACTTTCCTTTCTGTTAGTTGGAGGTAAAGAGATGCTCCCTTGGACATCACAAGCTGAGTGTCCATCTGCTCTGACACCGAAGCTGGAGGAAAACAGGGTGATAACTGCTGAGTCCAGCCAGGGAAGCTGCCTGTGGGAAAGGCCGTGTGTCCCATCACAGCAGGAGCTGCCGGAGCACAGGGATGCCCTGGTTAAGAATCCTGGTCTGGTCCTCCACTGGCCACATTCTGGCTTAGTGTAAACCACATCTATGGATAAAACCTAGTTTGGATAACTGGCAGATACTCAAAGTTGCATGGTGCATGTTGTGATGCTGTGAAGCTGTTGTTTCGAGTAAACACCTTACAATGTGCATTTCCAGGTTTCCCCAGGTTGTATCACCTGATTCCGGATGGGGAAGTTACCTGCATTAAGATCAACCGTACTGACCCCAATGAAAGCCTGGCCATTAGGATCGTGGGAGGCAGCGAGACTCCCCTGGGTCACATTATCATTCAGCACATTTATCGGGATGGAGTGATTGCCAGAGATGGAAGATTGCTGCCTGGAGACATGATACTGAAGGTACGGTACTGCCGGGGTGAAAGGTAAAACAAGTATCCTGACTAAGGGAGGCAGTGCAAGGAGATGGAAGGGGTGAGATTGCACTGGAACAGGCTGCCCAGAGAGGTTGTGGAGTCTCCTTCTTTGGAGAGCTTTAAAACCCGCTTGGACGCAGCCCTGTGCCACGTGCTCTAGGTGACCCTGCGTGTGCAGGGGGGTTGGACTCGATGACCTCTGAGGTCCCTTCCAACCTTAAGCATTCTATGATTCTATGAAAGGCATAGGTAATAATCTCAGGGAAACCATCTTTGTTCAAATTAAACTTGTAAAGAATTATTTAAATGTCATTATAGCCACTCATTCTGTATACTTTTTTTTCCTAAAAGTAGAAAAAGAGCAGATCTAAAAAAGATGAGATATCATGTACCAAAATGACTAACCTTCTAATTTACTAGAAACTACTTTTTTTCTTTCTCTTAATCTGGTTTTACTTAGATTTTAGTTGTTCACATTAAAGGATTTTAGATAAAGTTCTATAGCAGGATATCTCTGATGATTTCACGGGGTTTTTTTTTTTCCCCTCTTTTAATCAATTTTGTGTATTTTTCTTCTGCAATCTCGTTAGTTTAATCACATTTCATGTTCCTACCTTAAGGAAATTATTTCACCCAGAAGATAAGCATGCTTTACCCTTTCCTTCCCAGTACAACCACTGAACACACACACACAAAAAGGTAACATCATCTAATGAGGAACTAAGGAGGCCCACGCTTATTAACATGCTCTATTACTTGTTTTCCTTCATCTCTGTTTCCCCTTTGATCATCATAACCTCTGACGCCTCTCACTCACTGAAACAAATCATAACTTATACTTTGGACAAAGATTTAAGAGCTTTTGATAAATTGAAATCTTAGTTGTTAAGGTTTTGATTACAGCATCTACATGCCCATTTTAATATGATAATGTCCATTTTGCATTAGTATTCATATATATATCACAGTCACTATGACTTCTCAGCTTACATTTCTGAAGCATACTATCCTCGTGTGAAAATACCAGTGTTTAGCGCCCTTTATAAAAGCTTTGTTATGCCTGAATACTCAAAGATAATCCTACCTTACCTTTCTACTACACATAATCCTTCAGTAAGAAGTTTAGTTCATTATCACAGAAGAACAGAAATTTGCTCAAGTCGAGTTGGTGATTCAGTGAATAATGGGGTATTTGACTAAGAGTTGTCCCCAGGGGGAGTTTGAGATCTTTGGTAACTCTTGGTAGGCAACGTTCCTTTGAAATGAAAATTAGAGCTGCTGGGTGCAATACAAAGTGTTGGTGATAAGCTTTTAAAGCCCTCCATGCAGCAACTAAGGCTAGCCAGAAAGCAAGGATTGCATTTTATTGCTTTTTATTTATTTATTTATTTAATTTATTTATTTCCTCAAGATTAGACATTGGTTTCTGCTCTGCTCTTCTGTGGAGAAAAAAAGAGGAAAAAAAAAAGAATTTAGTGAAAAAAAAAAAGTGACAGTTCTAATGTTTCCAAACACCTAATAGCCGAGTGCTCTGTCAATCCAGTTGGCTTGGAATTTGGTTGCTGCCGGAGGTGTAAATCAGCAGGGGATACGACCAGTGGCTACTGGTTCCACTTCAGCTCAGCAGAGGAAGACAGCAGCAACTAACCCCTTTAAAATTCCCACTTTCAAAAACTCTTTTACAATAAATCCTTTTACAATCTTACCTACTCCTGGAGTTATACGGGAGTAGGTAAGAATGCCCATACACCGTTTTATTTAATCTGCATTTTGGTATTTTTTCAGTTTGCTGATAGTAATGGTTAGACAAGTTTTAGTTTTGTGTGTGGCTCCTGTTATAAACTTTATACAATACCTGCAAGCAAAGCTTGGATTTCAGTAACATTCATCACGTTCTCAAGATCTACTAACATCTGCCCAGAAGCTCTAACCATCTTGTGGGCATTTTACAGAGCACTTGATATGTACTGCTAAAGAAAACAGCAGAACAGACAAAACAGACCATGCTCATCACTATTAGTTACTCCATCTATCTACCATCTATTCCATCTGTATACCATGGTGATACCTATCATCTACATTTCAGTAGTAGTTCACATTGTCCAAAAAATTAGTTTCTAGCCAAAGATTCAGGGGCAGTTTCCCATCAGAACAAAACTTTTCTTTGTATATGGACATAATGTCTTTATAGCGCATTTTATTACAAGTAAATTAATGCTTGGTATTTGCAAAAGAACCTGGCCTGAATAAGTCTGCTGATGCATGATTAGGTATAGGTACATATATTACATAATGTGGGTCCTAGACCCTAAGGTTACTTAGTGAAGGACAGTAGCTATTTTCCATATGCATAAGTCTACTGAATATGTTTCTGGGTGAATTATAAAATCATTTTTAGTATGACTGATATTACAG
>JAVCKT010022706.1:50753-61662 GCA_032273925.1 Rhynchotus rufescens
TGATTCTTACCAGCAAAAGAAGGTTAAACAACTGGTTTGCCCTAGGAAAGGGAATGCAGAGCAAACCTTCTGAAATAATTGTTTCATTCTCCGGTCAGTTCCCAAGGTAGCTCATCATTGGGAGAGTCCAGCCTTCAGACTGATCATAAAGCCAGACTCTAACCGTCAACCTCATTTTGATTACATTTTAGTTCCTTGCATGCAGAAAGCAAAAATAACAATCCTGCACTTCACAGTTAAGCCTTGCCTAAACCATTACCCTCTACAAAAAGATTCAAAACCCTTGGCATGGAAAATAATTGAAGATCTTACTGTCATTGCTGCAGAATGACTTACGGTACTGAAAAAGTGCATCTTGTTTTGCATTTAAACCTTCTACAGGTTACTTTAGAATGAAAATGATGGCAAGAGCAAGCAGGAAGAAAGCAAGAATCATTCTCGCTCGTTAGTTCCTTTCTGGGTCCAACAGATCTGCTACTAAGCTTTCTAATAGAACAGCAAACACTGGTAGCATTAGGACAGAATAGCATGACCTTCTCTCCTATTGGATTTTAAAAAGCCCTGAAAGAGAAGTACCCGGACTTTACTTAGTGAGAATTGATTTACATCATGGTAGCTTGGTTTCCAGTTCAACAGACAGGAATATATCCTATGCTGTTTGGATCAATGAAAGCTCATGTTTATCCAGTAGGCACTCAATAACCTGGAAAATTTACATGTCCTATAGATTCTGCTGATTACTATGGCTAATTAAAATGATGAGAACGTGCTATTGATCTAATTATGAAACATATGCATAATTCGGGATGCATATGGGATAAAATGTGGTGGCTGCACTAATATGCTTGCCAAAGACATGCCTGTTATCTTAAAACACAGAGAAGGTTTTATGGGAATGCCACTCTCGCTGACGCCAGCTGACATACAGACACAAAAATAAATGGAGCGACTGTCACAGGGCTCCATTTCCCCTGTTAAGCCAGAGAGTGTTGTGTCTAGAAGACCTGCCAAGCAAGAGGGGGCTGGCAGGGTGACTGAAGAAAGAGCAAGCCGTGCATCCACATCTGCACACGTACCAGAGGCAGGAACTGATGCACAGACGAAACTCGCTGGAAACCTGACCATGAACAGCTACTCAAAACTCTGCAGCTCCAGCGAGGACAGCTTCGAGTTACAGGCTAGCACAAGGTCAGAAGCTAAAAGCTTTGTTAAAAGCAAAAATAAGGATGAAGGCTATCGACCCCATCGATCAAAGCACTGCCAGAAAGGGGGTGAAAAAACCCACGGACTGGTACACTCGTCTCTATATCCGGAAGAATTGGGAAACACTGGCCAAAAGCTCCAGAGGCAGAAGAAGACACACCACAAGAAAAGCAGTTCCTCTGCATCTGATTTGAGTGTGGTGAGTCAAGGATCATCAAGCTCATTGTCTGTTGTGGAAGAAAAAATTGAAGCTAAACTCAAATTCTCTCAATTTATTAATGAAGTTACTTTCAGAGTGCTTGATCCCATGAGCGTGAGGGCATATCGTGCTGCTAAACTGAAGAACACCTTTCCATCTGGTGTGAGAAGCCTAGATGATCTGCGCATAAAGAGAAAGTCTCCTGAAGGCTGGAAAGAGAACATTCTAGATGGGAAAGTTCATCGAGAGATAGACTTAAAGAGCCTGAGAAGTGATGACATTGTGGCTGGAGCACGAAAAAGCAAATTAGGGAAGTCTTTGTCTCTGGATACAAGTCCTTCTCTTGGGTCACTTGATAATGATGCCTCGTGCAGAACAAGGTCTGGCTTCCCTGTAGAAATTATGATTTCTCAGAGCAAAGAACTGCCAGCCAGAAAATCAGCTTCTCTGCCTAGAAGTGCGAGCATGGTGAGCTGTCTCTCAATCAACTTCTTTGGGTCATATATTATAAATACCTGTGCAGTAGTGCGACTATCTGACAGTTCCTGTCTTGTTGCGGGGTGGGGGGCTCTTACTGTATACAGGATTTTTTCTCTGTGGGGGAACAAACATGGCAGACTTATTTAGAGTAGCTGAAGAAACAAGCTTTAGGATTTATAAGAGGAAGGGAAGATAGGATACACCTCTCTAGACCTCCCCAGTCCTTCTAGTTTGGTAAAGGAAGACTTTATGAGGTCAAACAAAAAAGATATTCCTGCATTGCAAGGAAACATAGATATAATCAAATCAGCTCTGCATGAGCACCAAGGCCAGGGATCACAACTTACGTGAAGAGAGTTCAGTGGCCAGCTTAGTTAAACGAGTTAGCCAAGTTTTCTAGCTTACAGTTTGCTCAAATATCTCTATAGTAAACAGACATGGTCAATTAGTGCCAGTGACAGGACTAACATCCTGAAAACCTTGCAATGGATTGTATGCCTGGAGTTATACAT
The DNA here is from genome assembly GCA_032273925.1 of Rhynchotus rufescens. Classification (NCBI taxonomy): domain Eukaryota; kingdom Metazoa; phylum Chordata; class Aves; order Tinamiformes; family Tinamidae; genus Rhynchotus; species Rhynchotus rufescens. The sequence goes on from JAVCKT010022706.1 coordinate 53,148, forward strand.
CTAGTCTGATAATTTCATTCCTAACTTTTCTGAGAAACCCTGAGGATGTTGTTTCTTCATACTGAAGCTCTTTCTTCTAAGTTGGCCAAAATTATTCTTTTTTTTTTTTTTTTTTTAATATAGTTTCTTCTTATGATAAGCTTTGTTCCTCTGAGCAAAGAGTGTTCTCACCTATGAAGAAGACCAAAAGGATTGTTCTTTGCTTGCATGGCAGTGTAGGAAATACTGAGCTGACAGACCTTGAACTACCACATTATACTGCTTTGCCTCTAGAGAAATAGCTATAATCCTGCTAAAACAAAAAAGGTCCAGGAATTATTGCTTAAGACTATACATATGCACATGAACGTTGTTGAAATGTGAGCTGCTGAAGACTCATTATTCTTTAAAAAGCTGATTCAAATTTAAAAACAAATAAAAAGTTGTCTGTATTTACAGAGGAGATAGCAAATAGCAGAACATCCCACTCAAGAACTTCATGCCATCTTCAACAGCTCAAGCTTAGGATTTTATAGGATGCCCTTGGATGCTTCAGTTATCATCTATCAAAGACAGCCTGAGGGAGAACAGAAGGGGTGAAAGATAATGAAACATGGAAGGAAATTGCATGTTCTGTCACATCACTGCTCCACAGTGGAAGCTGTCCTGCCAAGGGGTCAGAAGGCTCCAGACAGAGCCTATGGCATGATTTTATTTATTTATTTATTTTTACATTTTGATTAACCATCTGTCATAGCATCGTTTCCAGTGGACTTGCTCATACGGTACAGAACAGAACATCCAACCAGTGCAGCACTGATTAAACACTCCTGACTGCTTTATAATTCTAGTCGGTTAATGCAGGCATCAGTCTAGTCCAATTTAAGCATCAGCCTGCTCTAAATCTAGTCATTTAAATTTAAACACATTAGTTCCCAAGCATTTTATCTTAGCAAACAATACTCAGCCTGCAGAACTCAACATAAGTAAAGGAAGGAGTATCTAGAGAAAAAAAAAATATCACATTCAATGTTATCTGCAGATTCAGGGCTCCTATGTGCAAAATTCTGCCTTGAATGCAATTTATTTCAAGCAAGTCCTCACCTGAAGCATGCCTGGTAAGAAGCAAAAGGATAACTGTAGCCTTGGATATTGTTATTGTAAAGATATTTTTAAAGTATTTGATTATATAATGTTCATTTGAATGCACATATAGAATACTGCCTAAAACTACATGTCAGTTGCCAAGTTATCATTTATAGGTAGAAGATAATCTGAAAGGGAGAGAGGGAACAAGAGAACAAGGGAGTGTTAGTTACATTGGTTTAGATATGAAAACAGAAGAACAGAGGTATAACAAAACAGATTCCGAAGAGCGTGAAGGAGCAGACTTGAAAATTTAAGGTTAAGAAAGCTGAATCTAAGAAACAAATCAAAAAAAGTGACTCAGAAGAGAAATCCTGTCACAATGCCTCCTGTCTGTTATGCTTACTAAAGTCCAATAAGATCTTCACAACCACATATGCACTTTTTTTGATGGGTCTGTACTAGATCCAGGCCCACAAAAGGGATTTTCAACTTTCACTCTTCAGATAGCTGATCAAAATATTGAGGAAGATTTCTATAGAATTACATATCAGATTGCAAATAGCTGTAACTGAAATCAAATCTAAAAGAAAAAAATCTTTACTGTAGATTTATCCAGAAGAACTTACAGCTAGCAGTATAGAAATCGATACTCTACTTAATGACCAAAGACGGAGTTCCAACAGGCAGAAAGCAATTACCAAGTATGATGGATGAGGTATGGCAGTGGTATAAAATGTCTGAGTACCCAGGTAAATAGACATGAGAAATAATTTCATCTTATGTGAGACAAAATTTGGAATGGTTGCCTAAATAACTGGGAAAGCCAAATTATTTAACTAGATGAAAGCAAACCTCTAAATCCATGCCAATGTAGGGGAGGGTACACAACTCAAAATTATGTCAGATTTGCAGGCTGAAATAAACTGATTTGTTGTTTAGTAGGTTGGGGGAAAAAATGGGAAAAGGATAAAAGGATAGCACAAAATGAAGTGTTTCTCCAAACTGGAAGGATATGATTGTTGAAGTCTGTGAAAGGGAAGATCAAAAGAGAGATAAATATGCATGGATCGAACTAAGTCTTATTGTCCTCAGATTCAGAGTACATTATGTTTGAAAGAAAATCAGACATGAGAAGAGACTGATCTTTGGCTTTTCAAACTGTTTCACGTTAAATGTATTTATCCCAAACAAGCAATGCTTTTATTTGAGAAGACTTTGGATACCACTTCTATTGTTTCAGGAGGAAACAGAACTGTTGGTACTAAGCCAAAGTTTTGTTTTTCTCAGATAATCATGTGTAGGATTGGCTTCAGACCTGAACAACTTCATAGTGTCTTGAGATTTGAATCAACCTGGACGTTACATTTGAGTCAAGATAAGTTGCATGTATAAGAGGAACAGCACTCCGAACAGGTCTCATCTTCATATATTTACTTTTGCCTGCACAAAGGGACATATTATACAACATTACAAATGGATTTTTCCTGTTTATGAGAAAGAAAAGAAGCTCTATTTCTTCTTTAGAAAGGCTGTATTTTTACATCATTAAAAAAAAAAAACTTAAAGGCTTCCAGTAGCACATATTCTGTGAGCAAGATGTTCCAAATTACTTGATTATTGACCTTATTTTTATTACAATATGCATATATATCCTAAGGAATTGCGTACTTGTCACCTAAGGCAATGACATTATCTCATCTCACAAAATAAACAAGGTCAAGCCTGATCAATAGAGATGACTTAGTATGCCGCAATATGCTTCCCAGATGCTAGCAACTCAGTGCTCCAGTTTTGTGCAAACCTTGGGTAGGGAGAATGTCACTTCTAGAGAAATTTTTGGAAATTAGGATTTTAAGTGCTACAAGACATTGCTGCACAGGGAGGGCGTAAAAATAACCTTGCCCCATAGAAGCTAACCATGTTTACTGAGCCATATCTCATAATAATTTAGACGCATCCAGATAAATTCACCAACTATTTCTTATTACCTAGACAGTGTCATTACATGAAGACATTAAGACTCTTTCTGTGACTCTAATTCTTTCTGAACCCAGAGTGAAATGCCTGTGTACATTACATTACATGGACTTCTCAACTTGGTTTGGCATCACCCTCAGATATTCTCTTTATTTGATATACTCCAGCTACGAAAGTAACTGCATCCCTGCTGGTCTCATATCTCCATCTCACAACAGAAGTGCACTATTCTAATCATCCAGATCAGGCTGATGCGACAGCCACCCACCAGAACCAGGCATACCTAAAGAGTCATTGATGCTTAAGCTGCTTCCTGTCTGATTTCCTCTAAAGCATTGAACTTTAGAGTCCATACAAACAGTTCCACAAGAGTCCATTCCTTTGTGCAGCTTTAGCGAAGCCTGCTAAAAAACAAGTATTCTTCTTTGCTCTGAATTCAATCAACATATGCCCTAAAGTACACTTATAATAGCTTTTGAAACAGAAGTAGTCAAATGTCTGCTACAAAGGTTTTCATCTTCATAAAACACAGATGAGTGAAGCACTCCATTCCTCTCACAAGTGAATATTATTACAGTAAAGATGAAATATGACCAATTTAGACATTTACACAGTCTGTCAAGAAGATTCAAATTCTAATGATGCATATATGAAAATCCTGTTAGCTAGTTATTTCCTAAGGAACCCTATAGGTAGTCTCCTGAAGTAAAGTATCATGAGGCATTAACAAAAATAGCCAAAGTGATACCAGCTTCTACTCCTTCTCCTGTCTGTTATGCATGAGGATTCATGCTGTTCATTACAGGTTCTCTTGCAAGAGCAATGCCTCAGCATGGGAATGCTTTGTACTCTGCAAGGAAGATTAGTCCCATTCTTTACCGTTACAACCACAGCATTTGCAGGACAGCCTTACTCTTCTGCAGATTCTTTCTTATGTGAGGAGTCCAGGTAAAGGAGGGTGTCATTTCTAAAGATACTTGGGTTGCAGGGCAATTAAATTCTAACATAAGTTTGCTGAAAGAGCAGAAAGATGACAGTCACAGTTCTTCCAGGACAAAAGAGGTAAATCTCTTTCATACACGATGTCCTTTCAGATGGATAAAGTGCTGTAGAAAAGCAAGTGTCTTGCTCCTAGATGAATGCCAAAGCCTTTGCTTCCACTGACAGTACTGTGGTGTTGACAAATATGATCAGGATTCAAATACCCCACAATGAAAAGTATTATTTCACTGCCTGATGTGTGAAACATGATAATAGAAATAATAAGAGGAGGCACCAGAAGCACAGAGAGATAAAACAATTTGTCTATAAATGGGCAAGCCAGGAGCAGACTATAGGCCAGAAAAGCCTTCCAATGTCCTGTTTCAAAGCTTATTTCAGCTCTTTCAGGAAGGCAAGTCAATTTAAAATCACCTTCAGTAGCAAAAATAATGCAGCTCTGATCACCCAAACTTTGAGAACTATAAGATACAAATTAAAAATAAGAAACAGGACTACATCAGATATTCTATTACTTAGTGAAAGCACATGATGAATCACCTCATTAAGGCCCTGTATTAATCTCTTAACGCAACAGAATATGCCACATGACCACTTTTTCTGGCACCCTGACCTCTCTCTTGTCATGTCATCTTGCATGAAACTGCTTAGAATTCTACTCCCTTCTGCCTTGAAAACTGAAGATGACCTTCAGGCTGTCAAAATACAGGTTAAATACATGATTTAATTCCTTTATCAAATACTAGCCTGAGAAAGGATAATGTTCACTTCTTTACACAATTCAGACATTAGCAAATCCATCCATGCTTCAAATTCATTTGGAGATAACAGGAAGAGTACAGGCACTGAACTGATAGTAAAACAAACCATTATTTTCTTTTGTTACAATTTCTTCATCTGCAGACTCCTCAAAACAGTAATTTAACAACTTGTGTGTTTTATATTATAAAAAAAAACATAGGTCAAATACTTGAATTTGGGTGTTAAAAGCCAAGTATCACATCTTTAGTCAATGGGATATGTATTTGCTTAGCACTTCCAAAAGTCACTAGAACTTCCAGAAGTCACAATTGCAGTCACTAGTCTGCATCACTGGAAGCCTTCTCCTTTTTATGCCAACACTGCATTTCTGTATTTCTATAAACCACTATTGTGAAGTTGTCACTATGGTCTCATTAATTGCCATGTAAGATGTACCAAATAGCAGTATTCCAAATGTATTACATATGCAGATATGCATGGTTGAAGCTTCAGGGGTAGATAAATTAGCCTGATGCATATCACCTCATGAGAGATGCGCATGCAGTCAAGCCCTGCAAGCTATAGAAACCGATGACCAAAATAAATGGCTGGCTGTGCTTTCTGACCTTCACAATGCCAATGAAATCAAGGACAAACTTGATTTATTCACTGATCAAGTTTTTGAAGAAGTTCCTACTTTAAATTACCTCAGTCTCTGAGAAGACATGGTCAAGCTTGAAGCAAATAGTATCCATCCTACCAGCAGCAGCCAACTTGGACTACAGTCCAAGTATTTATCTAGCTTCATCAGCTAAATATGAAGCACTGAATAATCTCCTTCATTTTGTCTGTGACATTTATGGTACAGTCACGAGATAATGGAAGCTGAGAAGGCCATGTGCAATTTCATCTCTAGTTAATTTAACACTTCTTGTCCCAATAATGCAGTATTGACTCCTTTGCCCACTGCTGAGAGTGCAGCAGCCATGTAAGATAGGAGAGATCAGCATAATGTTTTTAGAGCAGCAGATGTGACACCGTTTTACAAGCAGCAGTACGAGCAGATGGTGTTTAGAGAGTTCTCCTTGCCTGCTCTGAAACACCTCCGTTGGGTCACTAATGGATCCTCCAACAAGTTGAACACAGTGCATAAAGCTACAATGTTCCCAAGATGACGCATACGCTCATTTACAGCTTTTCAGCTCATCAAATACAAATTAGATCAAAATCTTCTGTACAGAGCATAGACACCTATAACCCAGTACTCAATAGAATAAGCTATTTATTCAAGACAGGTTAAAATGACAGTCTGGACTAGTTCATAATAAAAAGATTGCATTTCAACTAAAGTATCTCAACAAAAGGAAATGTAATTTTTTGAAATTCGGGTTTGTACTTGTTTCCCCTCACCAATTTTAGAGAAAAAGGAGAGTAGCAAGCGAGAGAGGAGGGAGATGTTTGGATAAAGGGACAGGTGCTACTATAAAGTTGAATGCAGGGCTCTGACCAGAACACAAGGTCATTCATTTTTTTCCTGCCAAATCTACTATTTGTCCTCAGTAGGGTGAGTACTCAGAGAAAAATGCTGAGTCCATGCATTTCAACTGATATCAGTATCTCTACACACCATGACACCGAAAAGCAACACTGGCAATCGAAAAAGTTTAGTGTTTTTTCTCCCGTAATTTTTGTTAACATGGCTTTTCTCCTTCCTTTCAAAATCATTCTCAATTGTACACTCTATCTTTGGGTGCCTTTAGAAAGAAACGGTACTTTCAGGGTAATCGAAGCTACAACAGGCTTACAGCAATTACCATCAGCAGATGCCAGGAAAGGGAGGAAAAGAGTGAGATGGAGAGAAGACCAATAGCTGTTTCTTCTCAGGCCCAAGTTTGGTTTAAAATCCTTTCTGAGCAATTTATGAGACAACAGGTTTTAAAGGTGTTTCTGCTCATTTTTCTTTCATTCCTTCAGCCAGTAGCCTATGTTTGTCACACTTGCAAATTGATTTCTTGTACTTCCACAACATGGCTTTGGCACATAACAAAGACAGAAGACCTCAGCAGAGGGGACTCTCTCCCTCAGATACACACTAATTAACAGAACTGTTTCAGCTGGTCAACATTATGAAAACTGAATTCTCCCAACAGCAGACTGAAATGCAAGGCACTACACCATGCCAGAGCTTGCTCTGATGTATTTTTCCAGTCATGTGATTGATATTTTTGCTCCGCTGTTCTAAGGTTTTCAGTTATATTAAAGTTCTGCCCATGGATGTCCTGAATGTGGTTAATAGAAACACAGGTGTTAGCTTATGCTCTTCCTCACCATGCTCCATATTCCCCCGCTGAGAAAAACGAAAGTTCAGATCTGAGTATAAAGCTAGCACACTTGGGGGACAGAAAAAAAGGAATCAGCTTTTCATTACTTTCTTCCAAAGCTGTAATTGAATATCCCATTTCCTCTAGGTCTTGCTGTGTGGGTTCCACTGTGTGGGTTTGAGCCTCATATCAGAAACTTTGGAAATAAAACCTTGACACACGGTGAAACTGACAGACTTCTGGAGCAGAAAATTTCATGAGTTGAAACATCAATTTGAGGGTTTATACTAAATCAGACCCCAACGATATGAAACCTACCTTCCCTAACACTAGACATTCATATCTCAGAACTGCAGCTCTGACCTCAGGTCTGGTAATGAATGAGGATTTAGGATACTTTTTTATATTTTTAAAATACATGCATTGTTCGATAAGCCATATAAAAATGGTATTTCACAGACTGTCACACATTTGATTCAGGGACTTCTTTTACCTGACCTTCTCAAATGAAACTTTCCAGTGCCACGAGTCCTTAGATGACAGAAAAACAGATCTTGTGGATAAGAAACAAGCAGAAGATACTATAAATCTTGGCTTTTAAACATTCTCCCATGATATTCTCATAAAGAGGCTAGAAAAAAATAAGGGGAAAAATATTAAATGGTAGGTATTCAGAAAGGTATTCAAAATTTCTATGAGAGGATAGATCTTAACATTCAGTAGGGAGTGTGGTCTCCCTGGGACCAATACTATTTGATTTTACAAGCAGATGCATTTGCTTTGAGATACCATTGCTATCTGTCTGCAGAGAGTAAATAAAACATGCCATCCTGCTCATTTGTCTCATTTGAAGACTAACAACAGCACGTTTATATCCCTGTGTAATGCTCTTGAGCGCAAGCCTGTGAAATCTCCAAAGGCAGGCTCACAACAATAAGCTGGCACCTACTGCGTTTAAAGGAGGCTTTCTGTTTCTGAAAAATCAACCTTCGTCTCCTGTTTGCTTTTCTATGTTGCAGTTTGCAGAGTAGTGGAGAAGAGCAGTTCTTCTGCAATGCTTTTGCCACCCTAAATCCATTCCTTAAATTTATAACCTACAGCCTGGTTGCTACCTAGACCAGAAAGGAAGTTATTTAAACATCTCACTACAGTCCCCATGCCCCAAAACATCATTATATCTGCAGCAATTAAATTTCTTTCCTCTTCCACTGCCAGAAGTGAAGATAATGCAGGCCTTGTTGGGAGTTTAATGTTGAAAAGAAGTGAGCAGGATCCAACAGCATTGAACAAGCTACCCTGGGCTAAATAGCGAGTAGGCTGAAGTCTGGGATGTTCTGCTTAGGTGCTGCTGATCAACAGCCCTCTGCTTCTGATGGTAAATTTGATACTCGCAAAGAGGCCCCAAGAAA
>JAVCKT010022707.1:6457-17835 GCA_032273925.1 Rhynchotus rufescens
AGCCAATGCCAATAGTGAGACCGAGGGGAAGATATTTCAGTTCCGTGATGTTCCTTGCTTCAACTAAGATGAACTGCATCAGGTAGAGGTTTAAAAGGGGAAGCTATAGGAAACTGCTCTACCTCCCATCTAACTTCTCTGCTTCTGCATATGATTCCTTATGGTCTGTTTTCTAACATTATCTCCAGTTCGACTGCAGTGGTCTCTAGTGGTAAGATGTTCTCTTTTTGGCTCACAGATTACCCCAAACCTCACTACTTTGCTTTCAGGGATGTTTAATATATTTCTGTGCAATGACAAATATATCTGAGAAATAACCCAGGCTAACTTCCAAAGAGATTATTCTGCATTATCAAAGAATTTATAGAAGATTAAGAAATAGAGGTAAGCTGTCAATATTGCACTCAAGTCATTTCAAGTGTAAAAAGGCATCAGAAAAGGCATCAAACCCAGACCACGGCTGGGTAGCTGTTAAGTGAACATCAGTGCGACTTACCCTGATCTGCCTCCATTTGCTCCTTCCAGAAAAGATGTGTTTCTCTATTTTCTCTTCTTTGACAGTTCTTTTTCTTAAAGTTCTGGGTGATATTCACTCTGACTTTAGAGATCTAAGTTACATCCCAAGTGACTTCATTAGCTTAGGGCCTCTTTCAGGGTGGAGACCAATACTGTCAATGTGTGAGACCATGGTCTAGGAATGAAAAGAGGAGAAAAAAATAAGGGAATGACAAATTACGCTGAGATTTGTGTTCTTGAAGGAACATAAAAAAGGAACCTAGGGCTAGATGGTTTTTTGCTATCCTTAAAAAAGCTGATGCTCCTCTGGAAATCATGGTCAATAGGGAAAATGCAGCTTTTTTGTTGTGGCTTTTGTTCCATTTTTGCTCCAGGATCTCAGATGCAATCAGTGAAAATGAAACAAGTACCCCTCTCATCTAGTGAGGTTAGAAGCAAGATTGATTAATTTTTACCTAAGAGAATTACTTAAAAGATTGATTTTTATTTTTGAACTTCTAGGAAATGTGGAGTTAAGATATTAGAGCAAAAAGGCTGTTTTGCAACAAGAGCTCACAAAAGATCCAAGTCTCCACAAGTTCAAAAAGATATCAGAAAGATCTCAAAAAGAATAAATCAATATTTATTAAATGCCACTATTGTTTTTTTGACCCAGAGGTCTCTGAATAACATAGTCTTAGTAACTGGGAAAGTATCTGTGGGGAATATCAGTACTTTTCTCTTGTCTTTGCATATTTCCATGGGTATAAACTACTGGCCAAGGAACATGGAGCTACACCTGTGAATTTGTCCCATTTGGCTACAACTCTCTCCTTTTTATTTATTTATTTTTTCCCCTTCTTTTTTAATGTTTTCTTTTTGTTAAAAAAAAAAGAGAATGTACAAAAATCTCGATTTTGAAAGTACTTTGACTTTTTAAAACCACAGTCTCTTACTGAGAGCAGAACAAAGCCTGTTTCTAGTTAGAAGTGGAAATGTTTTGCTGAGAATGTCTTCTAAAAAGCTGTTCATTTGATTTTCATTTTTAGCAGGCACACACAAAAAGAAAAAAAGGAAAAAAGAAAACAAACAAACACAACTTAAAAAGCTTTTGTGGGCCTGCTGATGTGAGAATCAGTGACCGTGTGGTGCTTGAATTCAGTGTGGTAAGAAGGTAGGCTTAAGTGAATTGACTCATACCAGATGTCTATCAGCACAACAACCTGTTTCAGATTGTGGCTGGTATGGTTCCTTGGGAAAGAGTATAAGAAAACTGCAAGAGCGGAATGATCACACTCTTTGGACTTCTGACAAGAAATGGCTTTCCAGCAGTATAAAGTAGTCAGGAGAATCCTAAAAGGCACTTGATTTAATATAAAACTGGCACAAATCCATTTGGAACGGAAAAATTCAAAATGCACTGTCAATTGTTTCATAAAGGGCTGTTCAAAGGCCTAATATTCAAGGATTCTCTGGAAATGGGAAAGGGGAGAGTGATCAAATGCAAACATGCAGAGCCAAACAATCCTTGCAGAGAGAAAAGAGGAAAGTAGAATGCAGAATGAATATTGCTAACCAGAGAATTAATAAGCCTTGAGTGATGAAACAGATGAAGTTATGTTTCCAACAGCACAGGTTCTCATGGTTGGGTTCTTCGATGTCTCCACATGTGAGTTCAAATTTAAAATACTTCCCAAAATTATTGATTTTGTAATATTCTCTATCTCTATGGCTTTCTTGGTGTCTAAACTGGGGAGAATTTACACATTCTCTTGGTAAGGCACTAACAGATTATTTTTCCCGATCATAACATGAAGGAACCATAAAGCTCTTAAATCCTTCTTCTACACACAACCCAAACTTGTCTTCAGTTGGCTATAGGTTTCAAAAATATTGAAGAGTAAGAGTAGTTACAAAGACTACATCAGCATGGTACAATCATAATGCAGACACCAGCTTGTCATGAAGACTCTAGACTAAAAAAAGTCCATTATACTGAAATTCTTTAGTAGTTCTTTAGAATTGACTGCTGGTCTTTGTCATGATACTTCCCTAACATCCTCACGCTGTGAGAATTTTGCTGACAGAACAGCTAGTATAGATGGAGCTTCATCTACTTAGGTCCTAACTGGCTGGATCAGGATATCAAGAAACCTCATTGACTCCAAAGCCACTACATTCCTAGGTACAAGGATAAAGATATTAGATGTGGTGACAATGGGAGGGTTACAGCATAAGATTTTACTCCACCTTCCAGCATGCTAAAATAGGTACCTGTTTAAAATGGGTGCTTTAAGTTCTATCAATTAAATTTCAAGGCCTTATTTATGCCCAGGTAGTTAGACTGTCTAGTTAAGAAGTGCTAATATGCTCATCTTGTCAATTGACTTGAGAGCATTCATGTGAAGAGCTAGTCCTACAGGACAGATGGTGAATTCAGCACTGAGTCCAGTTTTGAATCCATTCCTAAATGATGGCATAGGTGAAACTATTTTTTCCTAGACCATGTTCTGGAGTTCTACATATATCTTTGCATTTATATTCAGACTGCCATATCCAAAGCTCCATAGAAAGTCTTGTAACTCGTTTTGCACTGTAATGGAACTGGTTCACATTCTAGGATGGACTTAATATTTGTTTGCTTGTTTTTCTCTTGATATTTTGTAGCATAGGGACAATTTGTCATGGTATTAATCATTCTGTTAATGCGGTTCCTGGCTAAGCAAAGACTTAAAAAGGCGCAGTTACATCCAACTTTCTGCAAAGTTTCCTTTTTCTATTCACATCTCAAAATGACTTTTGTCTACTGGCCTTAGGAAGTAGCAGGTTGTAAGTAAGACCGATAAGAACGAGATCCAGGACTAATTTAGGGAAAAGACAGTGAGATGTTCTGTGACTGTGGCCTACCCTTTCTTTTATAGACCCTCAAGATTTTCATATGCAGGTGTCCCTCCCAGACACACCTTGAGTCCCCAGACATACCTTAAACCTCCTTTTAGGGCTTTTGATTTGATTTGTTCGTTACCTTTTCCAAATCATTTAGGAGAAGTTCATAGCTTGTCATAGGTTTGCAATTTACAGATTTAAAATCCCGACTTTGGAAAGTTTCAAACATTCATCTTGAGTTAAACACAAATCTCTTTGACCTCAGTTGTGAAAGTCAGTGACTCAGTCTCGGCTTTGGATCAGACCTTGAAAGGTCTGCAGCTTTTTACCAACTGCCTCTCCCGAGTCTCTCTCCTCTCTCTTGTGTTTGTTGTTCCTTCTCTCCACCCCAGCAGATATTTTCCAGGCAGCAGAGCAGGATCTGGCTTCACTTGAAGCCAGAGCCAAGCTCTGATGGTCTTGCACTGATTAACACCAATGGGAGCAGCACCTCCAAATGATCAGCAAGAGAGCTGGGGAAGTGCCCTTCCCGTCTCCACTCAGATTTCTCACTAAGTTACCCAAATCTATAAAAAATGAGGGAGAAAATAAAGCTCAAGCAAACTACTGAAGCAGGAAGAGGCAGAGGCTCAGTTTTGTTCACATCATCTTCTAGACTATCTCAATGGGAACAAAATGGGAACAAAACTCAGGCTGTGCATTTTTTCCTGGATGAGCCTTTAAGGATAGATTTCTCCTTTGAGTGTCCTGTTGTTCTCTTTTTCTGCTCACCAGCACCATAATCATCGCCTGATTTGCAGTGATGTCTTTCTTTCGCCTACCAGTGCTCTGCTCCTGGGTGGGATTCCTCTTCCCGGTATCAAGAATCTAGGCTCCAGCAGAACAAAGTTACTTCCATCTCATCTGGGACCATTAAATACTGCTGTAAAAGAATAATAATGTATACTCCAGTAGAAACATATGTGTTTACTGCTCAAGCTATTTCAATATGTTTCCATCATTCTCCCCCACAACAGAAGAATGAATTATTGGAAAAAAGAAACCCTTTTTCTTTTAGAATCATCTTTATATATTTTTCTGTTTTGTTTTTGGCATTTTTGTCATTCTTTCCCCCTCTCCCCTACCTTTCCTCTCCCCTACTCTGCCTCTCCCCATAAAAATATATCCTTATATTCCTATATTTCAACTGAATGTCTTTGTTTTTTGGTTTGTTTATTTGTTTTTACCTCTGTTTTTCTCAAAGAAGATCTGTAAATAGTTTTCTAATTACCCCTTGTAATTTTTAGCCCTTATCCCTTGTAAGTTTGTTGATTACCTCTTTAGTGAGCAACTTTAAACAAACGTAGAATGTTGATCTTGAAAAAATTATGTCTTCAAAAATCCTGTATTATGTCTTTGTGTCTCTGTCTGTGGGAAAGAACCATCATTACAGTAGAGTGGTCGCAAAGACAGTCCCTCCATTTTCTCCTTGAAGCAACAACTAAAGCAGCACAAAACAAAAGAACTAAGTGCCTGATAAAATGTGCACAGTCTACTGGGAATTATCATCAAAAAAAAGCAATACTGCAAATATTAATGATGGCTAAAGTAAAAATAATGAAATTCTTTTCACAGAAACAGAGAATTACAGAAAGGTTGAGGTTGGAAAGGACCTCTAGAGCTTATCTAGTCCAGCTCTCCTGCTCAAACAGGGACACTAGAGTACATGACACAGGGTCACATCCAGGCAAATTTGGAAGATCTTCAGAGAAGACTCTACAACCTCCCTGGGTAGCCTGTTCCAGGGCTCTGCTCCCCTCACATTTGAGTTCTTCACATGGAGAGGGAACTTTCTATGTTTCAATTTGTACTCGTTACCCCTCGTCCTATTACTGACCATCGCCAAGAAGAGATTGGCCCCTTCCTCCCTACATTCTCCCCTCAGGTACTCCTTGTACTCTCTGTAACCTTGAATTCTTCTTTCCCTTCTTCTGCTGAAAACTAATATTGAATAAAATGAGGAACTGTGAAACTGTATTTGGAACTGTATTTGGATTTGTTTTACTCAACTCTAACACTGAAGTATTGTTACTACTAATAATAAAACTGAAAATCACTATTTCCTTTCATCTCTTCCTCTTTGTTGCCCTCCAATGAAAATTAAAAAGAAAAAGAAAGAAAAACTCATATCAAAAAAGTAAGAAAAGTTTACTTGTTTAATGTTGTTCAAAAGACTACTTTTCTTCCCCTTAAAGTTAAAAAAAAAAAAAAAAAAAAAAAAAAACGGGTTGGGTTTTTGTCAGCAAACCTCCTTTTCCAGTAATGCATGATGCAGGATTCTCAAGCTGCTTCTCTTAAGGTCAGGAGACTCTTTCTATGATTTTGCTGGGCTTTAGATCAAATCCTAGAAACTTCATTCAAAGCCTATTGGAATCAGTAAAAAGAATCCTATTGAATTTGATGGGCGCTGGACCACATCTTATGTGAATAACTGAAAAAACTCTTCCAGATGAAAAGTTAAGTTCGGCACTGCCTAAGTATCCAGACTGGGAAAACTATGTTTGCTGGAAGGTTGTTTTTAGGGAAATCAAATAAGAAAAGGAATTACCAAGCTTCAATCAGAATTAAAATGGCCCTTTAGAAAACAAAAAAATAAACCTTGCCATCTGTGACTCTTTCATTTTACATAACATTTTTATTAAAAACAGCCAGGTACTTCCTCTCCCTTTGACTAGTTTAAGAAAGAAGAACATGTTTATTTAACATCCATAATTTGTTTAGAGCTAGAAAACGAAATACCTTGTTGTGCATGAGTTATGAGCTCATTTCAGAACTGCTGTGTTTAAATGAGCCTTTGACATTGATTCATCTAAGTATGTGTCTCCTAAATGAGAATCATATGCACGGTGAAACCAGACCTTGGCATTTCACCAGGGCACGATTTGGGAACATTACCTTGAAACTCTCTATATTAATAAAATATACTTAAAAAAAAAAACTGTCTATTTGAGATTAGCATATTATTGCCATAAGAAAGTTACTGATACATTGACATTTGCATCAGGCAGTTAGTGCTAATCATTTTAAGTTGACTTGAAGAATCAGCACAGGAAAGTGATTTCTAATACTGTGTATGAAATGCCAAGGAAAGCATGTAAAACGGATTGTGTAAATTGGCCAAAGTTGGCTAATGTCATTTTTACTTCTATATAAAAGCAGGACAAATTGTTTGGCTTTCCATCCAACTAGCTATAGGCAAAGGGCTTCAGCTGTGTGTTTCCGAAAATTCTCTGTTTGATACATGTTTGCTTATATGGCCAATGAAGAAGATTGACTCTTCCACGGGTCATTTTGCTCCATGGATTTCAAAAATATTTTTCACCTTTCTGCAAGTCAGGTGTTATACAGAATCACAGAGTCACAGGATGGTTAAGATTGTTTCAGCATTAAGGTTGTAATGCTAGGGGACTACCTCACCCTAGCATTACCCTGGGGCAACAAAGCCAAGATGATCCTGGATAACCAACCACTCCTTCCAGACAAAAGACTCAGTTAGAGGGTACTAAGTTAGTGATGGTATAGTAAGAAACATGATCCTTGATGCGCACACTCATAATCTGCAGCTAAATATGTAGAAGTCTCTGGGTGGAATAATGCTAGGAGAGGTTTCATCTTACAATTCCAAGCTGATGAGCATTGCTTTCTTCCTCTGACAAGACTCATTTTTGCAGATGCTCTTATAAGTTTTCTTCTTGAGATCTCAGCATCACCCTAAATCAGTATTCCCAAAGTGACTGTCAGTTATCTGACCAAGAAAGCAGCAAATCTGTGGAAAATGCCTGCCTAGCACTCCGTTGAGAACATACTGTGCTGCATATTACTTGGTAAAATATCTCCTTTCATCATCCAGACCTCCACATTTTGTTTTCTTTCCTTATTCTGTATGACTTGTAATTAATCTGAATCAGATCTGAGCTTTCCAGGAGATTCTTTTCTACACCAAATTCCTGTGGGAAAAACAAAAAAACAACAACAAAAGAGCAGTCAATTCTTGCAATGGGTATAGTTACACCAAAGTAAAATCCTAATATTATATCATAAATGGAGCTGTATTCAGCTGTGTCATGAATATGCAGGGTATCATTTGGTGACATAGGTCCAAATCTTAAATTTATTGCTTCCTTTGGAGTGTACATATCATGAAGTAGATGAATTCTCCTCTATACTTACTTAATCCCTTCTGCTTTAGAGTCTTTTCTCGTAATTAGGCCAATATTAAACCTGACCAAACCAGTTTAGGGGAAAAAAAAATCCTGTCTCCATCTCCTAGGGCTGAATTAAAATGGACCAGCTTTAACTTTCCAAACTGCAGAAAAAACAATTTTACACATTTTTTCTTTAATATTTTGTTTCATTTTAGGCCAAAAATGGATGCCCTGAAATGACACAAGAGTTATATTTACAATTTTCCTTTCTTCCCTAGCAAAAAGTTCAAGATCAGTATGGTGGGATTTTCTGAGTACTTAGTAAAAACTCTTTTCATGCACCACACCAGCACTTCTGAGTCCACAGACCTCTTATAAAGGAGGTATTTCCACCACCCCCTTCTCAGTCACTCATGAATTCTTTAGTTTTATTATTCCTTTATAGAAGACTAAATGAAAAATCACTGATTTAATGTTTTTTCCTTGTGTAATAATTGAAAGGACTAGCAGCCTCCTCCCTTCTCCCTAAAACTTTATTTCTTCTGAGAATTTGTATCTAAATTTCCCACATGGCTGAAGCATAGCTATTTTAAATCAGTACAATATAGAGAAGATGATCTGGCTCAAAGCCTAGGTAGTGAAGCTGTGATATACCTCATCTAATTTTATAGGTGTGTTTTATTTGCTTCAACATAGCGGTTTTAGTGTCATTTAGTCATAGTGGGGTATCCTATTGTACAGTAGTGTGAATCTTCCACAGACTCTGCACCATATCTGCCTGTAAGGATGTCTGGGAAACCTGAGGGCATTCAAAATGGCATTAGATGCTTATGTTTGAGCTACTGTATCTTGCCCTAGATGTCTGCAGTTCAAATATCTTCTAGATATGCAGATATCTCTGTGCAGATAATGGAAAAATAAGCATGTAATCCATGGCCCACACATGGGTATGCCATTGAAACTCTTGGCAGGGTTGAAAGCCAAATGATGCTCCTCAGATATTATGCAGCTCCATGAGAGTTCCCGTGCCGTATCTGTAGACAAGTTCTGAATACTGTAGGGAATTTCAATGGCCATGAAACTTCTATATATTTGCAGCTCAGTCATGACCTAGTTAATGTAGTCACTGGAGGTGGGAAATGATTCAACTGACCACGGTAGATGGTGCTGAGATGAACTGCTGCCTGAGGTCCACTGACCAGAAACATGACTCAGTTGCCTAAACTGACAGTGAAACAGCTAATGGTACCTGGGTCTCACCCTTGATCTCTGCTGACAATGATGGATACCTGGGCTCCTCACTCACGTGTAGGCATCAAGGATTAACCACAATACTTTGAACATTGCAGTTTATCTGTTTCGTGTGGATGCGGAGTTCCAACATGCTCTGTGCTTTCAGAAACCCAAGCAATAGATTTAGGAACTTTGATATAGATCTATCTTGCCCAGAGAAAATAAACACTCATGTTTCAGTCTAAAGGCAGCTTACTCCTGTAAAGTCACAATAATCTCACTGGGCTCAAGGGGACTGTTCACAACATGAGGCATTCCTCTGGATTAGTAGGGGTCTGCTCACACGCTGATGAATGGGGTTTTCAAAATTAACTATTTAGCTGAGGAGCACAAAACCACGCTCTGTTTTTTTGGAAGGTACCTTCCCAAAGCACTCGTGGAAACTTTGCTCCTCATTCAGTTGAGACTCGCTTTACCTAACTTGGATCACCTGAACTTTAATGTAGCTAATCTAAATTATACATACAGGCTCCGATTTTGCCAAAGAAGAGACAGAAACAGCTCTGAAGAACAACCCCATCATAGATATTTCCTTAAGAAATGAATTGTCCTATACAGTACCTAGAGACTAGATTTTAACTAGATGGCTACAGTTAGGCAGGATTTCATCCTCAAATTGCTTTAGAAATCCCCACTCCAAGTTCACTGGATAATAACTTTCCCGGCGCCTTGTCTGGGGTAGTGGGAGACTGTTGGCTTCCTGTTGAGTCCCACCCTTTCAATTTTAGGCTGGTTTCACCCTTCATTAATTTTAAGAGAACAGAAAAATAGGGTTTTTTTTTCCTTTAATTTTCTGTCGCTCATCTCCCTGAATTTCCGCACTCTGTCAGCAAAATCTTCAATATAATAAGCAAACAGCAGGCAGAAGTACAGATTTATGGCAGTAGCATATACTTGGCAAGGGCCCATTTCCTTGAATGTTCTCAAGAGTTGTATGATTCCTGCACTCCTCCAACCTCAATGTACATAACAAATTCCTTTTGTTTGTTTTTTGTCACTTTCAAGCTGAAAGCTGATAACTAACAACAAATGGTGGTTTGTTTTCTGCCATACTTGTATTATTTATGTCCTACTTGGGCCTATAGCTTCACTCTCCTCTCCTCTCTTGTTTCAAGAAAGGCCTCTGATGGCCATTAATTTGATGATGTATCTAGAAGAAACTTGCCAGCACTTGTCTCCCAATAGATTGTAATAGACTGGAACGGGCTTGGGTCATTTCCAGATAATTTGGTTTGTGGTTTTTCATAGTCATTCTTATTTCATCAGAAGAGCTGCATTTTATATCTGTATAAAAACAGATTCAAAAAAAAAAAGCAGGATAGAAAGAAGAAAAGCATAGCAAGAAAAAGCAGTCATTGTTTTTTTTGATAAACAATCCAAACTCTAGAACTCAAAGAGAGTTCTAGAAGTCTTAGGAGGAAGTATCTATTTTGACTTACTTCATGGGCTGATCAGCTCGGTCCAAAATGTATATACTACTTGAAAGGTCCCACTGGATTAGAGAGGTGTCACTGAAGGTAGAGATTGTGAGAGTGAAAAACGTAACTATGAGGAGAAAAACAGAATATAGAGAAGCCGAGAGGATCATTAGATACGTGAGCTCCTAAATCCATCTTCCATATTTTATACGTCTAAATATCTATTTAGTTAAAAGCAATATGCTCTCACCTACAGTACAGCTACAATACGTCTCTTCAGCAAATGGGATTTCTTAGGCTTTTTTTAAGCAAACCAATACACAAGACATTGTGCCTTAGGTGTATAATATTTTGTATTGAAATATATATAGTGTGTTGCTTGACTCAGTGTGTCTCTCCCGGCCCCAGCTTCCAGTTTTGATTGGTGCTGATCTCCCATAGGTCATGTCACATCTGCAAGGCACATATAATTATTTTACATACTCTGTAGCACCTGAGATGGGATTTGATGTGCCTTCAGGTAGACATCTCCTTGAGGCACCAGGCTCCCAAGGTAAGTCAACAATTATCTAGTCAAAGAAATTTAGAGAACAATTTATCTGATCATATTTTGGTATCTTCTGAAGAGGATATTTTGGACCATCTGCAAGAGAGGGATTAGAAGAAAATAATGCCCCACACACGTGCAGGGATTCATTGTCACCTGTTAGGTAACAGTACAGTTTTGAGGTATAAGATGTTTATTCCATCTTTATTCAGCCGCAGCACAAAAATATGGAAAAAGAGTTTTAACACTGCTAATCACCCATGAAGACTGTTTCAGAGCCTATTATTATGTAGGGGAAAATTGTGCATGGGGTTTTCAAAGGAACATAATAGAGTTTGGCAGCTGTGTTCAATTGCAAGTGAGTAAGCCCTGAGTGTGGGATTCATCTCACCTAATTGTAAGTTCCTTTTCCAGTCACAGGAGAGAAATAGGCACTTTGAGTGGTTACAACCTTTTGGCAGCTTTTTAAATTTCACATTGTACCTTTTCTTCTACTCAGTTTTTATTTTAAAGACCAATGCTAGTGGTTAAATTCCTGGATTTTGACTGAAAGAA
>JAVCKT010022708.1:0-28231 GCA_032273925.1 Rhynchotus rufescens
TTCTTTTCTTTTCTTTTCTTTTCTTTTCTTTTCTTTTCTTTTCTTTTCTTTTCTTTTCTTTTCTTTTCTTTTCCTTCAAGACTTCTAATAAACTTAACAAGAAATAGAACAAGCATATTCCAACACTGAACAAGAAGTTTTTAAGAAGAACACTTCGCGAACAGCCTGTAGGGCATTAAATCCTTCACTGAAATTTCTGAATAATAAATACACACAGCAGGGTCAGTGTGGGAATAGCTCTCTCAGACAAAAAGCAAGGCTACGCCTATCAGAGAGCATATTCATAACGGATAATTCAATTACTTCTCCTCAAATCTCTGTCCCCACCGATCTGAATCTCATTCAAACTGTAGCAAACTCTGAGCAATGCCTGGCGATCCTTGCCCATGCTTCCCCCTCCTCCAGTCTCTTTCCATGCGTGATGTCTTATATTTTGCACAGTCATGCCTGAAATGCGTGCAGTGTTTTAAAGGCAGCCGCACGAACTACCTTAAAAATCATTCATCATCCACAAAATGAAAGATCGTATCACAGCAACAGGAAATACAATTGCAACAATCACTGTTTGCTTTTATTAAGCTTTAAAAATAATTAAAACTAAAACCCATCACTGGCTTTTTAAAACCTATTTAAAATCTATTGTCTTTTTTTTTTTTTTTTAAATTCTGCATGAATTAAAGAAATAGATTTGATTCATACCCCTATTGCAAGCAGGTTTGTGATGGTGTTTCCATGGGTGGCTTCTGAGCCCTGGCTCAGGAGAAGCACCCGGCACTGCCGTGTGCTCCAGCGCTGCACAGCGCAGAGCTGCAGAGGAACAACGAATTAATTAGAGCAATCATTTTTTGAAGAGCAGTTCCCAAACCCTTTTTAATTAGCAAATAAAACAGAATGGTAGCTGCTTAAGAAGGCCTTTCGCTTTCTGATTTACGGGACGGCGGCAGTTGTACTGGGCTTTGTTGCAAATCACGAAACCTAGTGCCTCGTTCTGCAAGTGAGAACGTTCTTCCCCCTTCTATAGGGGTCTCTAAGATGCATTACAAAGTGGGAAAAATGAGGAAAAGAAGCAAACACAAACAGTCTGAACCCGAGCAGAAAAGATAAACTCAAGCCTGATTACAGATGTGAGGAGAAAGCAGAAGCCTCAATTCCTTTGATTATGTGGGGGAATGGTAGAGCATCTTATTGCTAGATACTCAAATCTCTCTCCAGCTCTTTCCTTCTTCACATATATATACCTCATGAAAAAAAGAAAAGTGACAGAAGGTGAGAAGCTCATGCAAAAACGAAGGGAACGATACTTATTCCTTGCTGAGTCCAGAGACACGCTCATGTATTAATAGACGGACCTTGCCATATGTCCAAACAGCTAGAGAACATTCCTAGTGGGAATGGTGACCTGAGGGAAGCTGCTATGGTTGTGTTGGATGTTCACCTTGAGACAATGTTAAATTTGAAGTGTGTGTCTCCCTCGAATTGCTTGAGCCTTCCCTAGCGTGGTGCTGCAGAGCAGAAACAGGATTCATGTTGCTTCAAACTGGATTATTTCTGGCTCACGGTCCCCAGCAGGAGCAGCAGGAAGGATCCAGCCCAGGCCCTAATACATTGCAACATCCCCTAATACGATTGTGGGTGCTGGAAGGAAGCAGGACACGTGAGCACGAGCATGCCACATTCCCAGTTTTCCTATGAGAAGCATCCTTTAAAGGTTGAAAAGGGGATTTATTTATTTATTTCATGCAGCACTACATGCCTGAAGGTTCTTAGTGCCTGAGGCACAAAAAGGTTTGCTATTTCAGGCCTTTCCGTGGCAAATTTCTCTGCGGTACCATTTTACTACAGCCAATGGACTCAGGGGAGGCAGGAATTTGGCATTGCAGCCCTTATCCATAGGGTTTTACACGGCACATGGTGTCTTGGGCTGTTGCCGCCTTGCAGTGCAGGCACTCTGGACATATTATTGCCTTGGCATTTTACATCCCCTCCCATTATAGGTTAGGTTACCTTCCTTCCAGACAATCTGCTGCATGAAATAATGCTTTGCAAGAAAAGGAGCCAGCAATTATTTTAATAATGTTTCTGGAAAGTAGGAGCTATTAGATTTCACTTGAATACTTTCAGTTGCACATTAGAGAAATGATACTGTCGCTTTAGGAAGTCTATCATTTGCTCCCATTAGAGACTTACAGGCTGCCAGTTCCAGCAGAGCCCACGAAGAAACCTCCCCCCGAAGCTCTCACGCTCCTGGCAGTAGCAAAACAGTGGACCTCGTCTGATGAATGAAACTCTCCATCCTTTTTTGAGCACGGTAACATTTGGGGCATATGCAAAGAACAGTTTTTATGCCGAGCATGCAATAAAACTGTCTTCAAACAAACACTTGCGAGGTCCTTGTCAGTACATCTGGTAACTGCAGGCAACATTTATGCTTATGAGTGACAGCAGTTACCACAACATTGCGCTTCCCAGAAAATTACCCTGACCCCGACTATCACTTTTGAAAGGAAGGGAAGAGAATATCACAGGTGATGCAGAAAGTTTGGTAGTAGCATTTCTAGGGAAAGATTAGTGCGTGGTTTTCTAAATGCACAGGCCTCTTCAACACCAAGAGCACTCTCAGACCAGGTGATAATTCAGAGACCAACAAAGCTGCTTCTCCAAGGGCTCCGTTCAGGAGGTAAGTGAGGCTCCCACCTTTGACATGGAAATGTTGAAGGCCCTGCAGTTATTTCCCAGCAATATCTGACCACTTCTGTGAGTGTGCTTTGCTAAAGGAAAGAAATAAACGTTTTTTTTTTTTTTTTTTTTAATTTTCAGGCAATTGGGTTTTCACCAGATGTTGCTCAAATTATGTTGTTCAAAGCAGAGGTTTAATGTGATTATTTGTTTTTCATTTCCTCGGGAAAAAAAAAAAAGTGTATTTGCTCCCAAGGTTTCTCCAGTGAATAATTTTCTTCACTGATAACCTACAAGTGCTGCGTAAATAGAGAAACCAGAGCAACCCTCCTTCTTAGAGGCACATGGAAAATAGGCTGACTGAAATGAGCCCTTTTCCACTTGTTTTCAGCTTAGTTGTTTCTAACTTAGTAAATACTATGGACCTTACTGAAGGACCTGTAGGAAGGGGAAAAAAATATGACCAATACTTTCTTGAGATGATTTCCAGTCAAACCTTGCTGTATCAGTGTGGTTGGTGCTTGCATGAACTTGTGCCCGCTTTTCCAAGCAGCTGCTCAATTCAAAGCCTTTGGAGGGTCATTCATCCTTGCATTTTATGCACAGTGCTGCTTTTTGTTGAAGAAATATGATCTCCTTCCTGCCTTTCCTCGCCACACATCTGCACTTCATAAAATACAGCAAAAAAAGACAATCCACGAACTGTACATTGACAGTCTAATGTAATTTTTTCTGTGCTCTGTGGGTATTAGCAGTTTGTGAGTATGTAGCAGACAGGAACAAACTTTTCAGCTACACTGTTTGATTAATGGTAGCTAAAGGAATGGTACTTTGAGCGCCCAAATTTTGTGCATAGTCCAACCTACAACAGGTAGTTACTTGCCTTCCTAAGCTACAGCAATAAGCAGCAGCATCTATCAAAACAATACTGGTTATATTGCTGTTTCTCCTCTTGAAACCAAGCAAAAATGGGAAGCAAGGTCCAAATATCAAAAGTAGCCCATCATTTATGCCTGGAAAGATGGCAGAGAGAGATGAAGACTCAGAATATCTTCCCGCTGCTTGGATGATCACTTGGCTTTTGACACAACCTACCACTTAATGAAATCTGTTAACAGGAAAGAATCTGCCTTTGAGAATTACCTCTGTGAGATGAAAAGCAGCTAAGCCACAGCTGGCAGAGGTGATTTAGTAGCACCCAGAAAAGAGAAAAATAATGGAAGCAGGAGAGTCCTCCCAAACCTCATCCCAACGTGAGCAACATTTCCTCAATGCACTTGAGGACCTCTGAAGATGTCTTGCAGGGAACAGTCGATGACCCAGCAAACCCAGTGAGGTACCTATGTCCCAATTAGAGCTACAAATGGAGCATAAGTGATGCTCAGGTAGTAATAAAGCCTGCAGTGTTCAATTTCATTCAGAGAGGGAGGGGAAAAAAAAAAAAGATAAGAAGAGTTGTACATTGTACTGCTGAAAAGTTCACTTATTAAGCTCTCATTTCCCTGTGCGACTTGGAAAATACAAAAATACACTTTATTCTGCTGACTCGGGCGTTGTTCTAGGAAATCTAATTCAACCACTGAGTAACTCCCAAGCGTTATTACATAAAGCTTAGGGCCATGTTTTCTTTAAAAAGTAATAATACAAAACAAAGCTTTTATGTGACATAAAACATAATATTCTTTTTTTTTTTTTTTTTTTTTTTTTTTTCACAAAATTATGTTAGTGCAGCACAGGCAATTCATTCTTTCTCATCCCAATGAAAACTCCCATGCAGTTAAGCCTGGAAAATCCAGCATAATGGGAAGTGATTCAGTTGAATCTGTGTATAAAACAGGCAGTCCATGAAATAAGGAGGCAGGCATTCAAGCAAAAACATATAGGAGCTCCAGCCCTTGCCTGTTTTCTCATTCTCTTTTGTAGTAAGATATTACTGATTAGGAAAAAAAACAAACAAACAGAAAAGAATGGGAATGGAAATCAGCTTTGAGCCTTCAGCTTGACCAATCTGTCCACCAGTTTATGTCAGCTTCAGAATGGCAACCAACCTGCACAAAGCACTGCCTGTACCTGCGTGTATAAACAACTGCATTTGGGCGTCCCTACAAAATCTAATTTAATGCAGTAAGCCCTACTTGCTGATGAACAGAATTACATATATTCACAATTGCTAATATTTTAGTGCTATATATGTATTGCTATTTATATTTTACAGCTTTCTAAATGCTGTTGCTTGTTAATAAAACTGTCATCATTTGTGTCCAATCTGAAAATGAATGAAATGACTCAGTGGCTGAGGTCAACAAAACAAGGTCTTAAATTCAGTTTATTTTATATGATGATATTGGTCTTTCTTTTTGCTATCTTCTTCAAGAAATCAATGACAACACAACAGTAATGGCCTGTTGGTTGTGTCCATGTGGCATCATCAAGACCTATGATGATGCTTGTGCTAAGGTATTGGTAGCATTTTTATTATCACTACCACAAAATATAATTCATAGAAGAATAAAATATTACTGAAAGTTTATATATTCATTACACATTATCAAATAGAACTAGGAAAGAAACTGAATAAAAAGAAGAAAGCAAAAAACCTAATGCTTGTGGAAATACTTTCTCATTGAGAATATATTAGCTTCTTACATTCTAAATACGAGGATATTTATCTTCCACCAACCTAAAGTAGGGAGCAGGTGGCTATGTTATGTCAGGGAAGGAGAACAGCAGTGCGAACACTCCATTTATTAGCATTATTCATAAACTCCCTATCATAAGCAGCATTGCCCTGTTTACTATTCACCATAAGGGTATGAAAAGCGCACTCAGGCTTCAAAAATCCATGACAACTCGCCCTCTACCCACGGCTCGGCGCCGGCAAGCACAGAAGCAAACCCTCCCAAACCCAGCATGCCATTTTTTAATTCTCAGTTACGTTTCCACTTGAAGGGACGAGCCAAAACAAACCTGAGAAGCACCAGGGGAATAGGTTCCCTCCCAGCTTTAATAATTCCCGGGCATGAGAGCGTCCCCGTTCCCTCCTCCCCTGCAAAGGCTCCCTCCTTGGCAGGACAGACCTGCACTCAGCTGAACGGGTTCCCCGGGCTCCTTCTGAGCCTTTCCTCACAGCCTGGGGCCCTGCATACACGTGTGCTTTACAGCAGTGGTAGTTAACCACCCAATAACCAGCAGAAACTCCAACAGCTGTTTTCATGTGGTTCAGAATTTCAATATTTTATTCCTTGCAATAAATAAGAAAAAAAAAAAGATGAGGCAATTTAAAATACATATTGCCAGTAGGACTGAGGCTTGCAGAGGAGGCAAAATCTGGTTTTTAATTTTCTGTACTCATAAGGTCTGCATTGGGAAGAGACAGAGTGGAAAATTATTCTCCAAATATCGTATAACACATTGCTAACGTGCATTCCTCTGACTAATTGGCACTGTAAATTATTCAGCTTAATTCTTCTGCCATTACATTGTATTTAGTTTGTTTCTTTGGATGAGGAAAGCTATGCTCATACTTGCAAAGAAATCAGCGCTAGAATCGTGAATGGAAGTGAAATGTATATGTATAATGTGAATATTTTATTGTCACCCCTAATATAAGACCATTTGACAGAAGAAGAAATGCAAGAGTGACACAGCTAAAACCGCATGCTGTGACAAGCCTACACAGAATGTGCTACATCAAAGGAATGAGATGAAAAAGAGACATTCCTCTGACTCAGCAATAGCCACGTCACCAGTGACTGTAGATACCCAGCGATGATCATAGCACAACCATATAACCTAAACAGAGAAAATTTAAAACAAACGACAGCTGAAATAATCAGAAATAAAATTTTATCTACTTCCAGAGAGCATTTTTTTTGTAGAGCCGTGTAGTGCTAGCCAGCTCTCCATGCCCAAGGCAAGACCTTACACTGAGTTAACAGTGTTTGCAACTGGTGAACATCAGACACACTTTCTTTTCATCTTTAATTCTGCAAAATTGCTGATGAACTTTATCTGAAGTATGAAAAGGCCTCCCAAAATAAGAGGTTTGTTTTAGACAATTGCAGACAGCAGTGTAAAAATGATTCAAAACATTTATGTCTTCAGTGTCTGCAGTGTAGTTAGGCTATCTCCTCAGCACAGGAATTTCCAGATAGCTTGAGAAAGCTCTCACTTCAGATGGACATTCGGAAAGAACCAGCCTCTCTTCCAGGAGCCTGTCAGACTCCTTTCCATGGAAATAACTCCTTTCTCTCAAAATCTGGTGACTCACATGGCCCCAGAAGACAACCCAACCCAGAGACCAGGAGTGGGACCAAACCCACTTGCTCAGATACCTTCCTGCTCTAAAGAAGCAACACAGGGCTTACAAATTTCTTATTATGACTCCCATAGAGGAGGCGAGTTTTAGATTTTTTCTCATGTGATGTCTGCCTGAATTTCTTTTCTAAGCTGTTCAGTGAAAGAAAAATAATGGATCTGATGACAGAATTATTGAAATGAAGAGGGAACATATTTTCCTGCGGTGGCTTGGTGCCTGTTTTGAGTGGTTACACTGGGAGGATCACATTTAGATTTGAGTAAAGGAAGTACTTAGAAGAGAGCAGAAACATTGTTCAGTTCTGCACTCCTTATGTCAACTTGCATTTCATTCCTGGTTTCCTTCCATTTCTCTGAGAAAGACTCCAAGCCACATCAGCACGTGGTTCATTTTTACATCTTTCTGAGCATCTCCCCTTTGATCTTTCTTTATAACAGACTGAATACCAATGCCTGCATTGATATTCTTTCATTATACTCATCTAATTCATGCTGCTCTATTTTCCCACGATTTCGTAGAGGAACAGGCTTAGTTGTGCTGCTTTTTCTTTCTTTCGGATGAAGGGAAATACTTTGGTCCAGTAGCCTTTTCTCCACATGACTATTTCCAGCAGGCCAGCTTGTGAATAAGTGATGCCCTACTGCTCCAATGGAGAGGGTAATGTAAAAGATCTGTTAAAGAGCCGGGTAAATCATGTTTGTTTATATTCTTCATTTTCAGCTTCATGAGTTTTACATTCTTCACTACTTTTACAAGCTGCCTTCTGTGAAAGCTGAAGTGTATGTAGGGTCTATGAAGAAACTCCTCCTTTGCTTCAGGAATGCCAGCAAGGGCCACATAAATAAAGAATAAGTCTCAAATGACCAGTACCACTGTTTTTTAATAAAGGATGCTATTTCACTGAGGGAAAGAGCATCATTTGCAGCGCTTTGCTATTTTATTGTTGAGCATCTTAAAGCTTTAACCTTTTGCTTTCTACCCTTCCTAAAATGCACTGGGAGACAAGTTGAGTTTTAAAATGTTCGTACATGTGCAATTGCATTGTGTGAGAAATAACATTACTGCTCATTTTTTTTTTTAAGAAGCATAATACAAAGGAAAGGCTCACTGAAAAACAGACATAAAGTGCAGCTCTATGCTCAGAGCAACAAAACCGACATTTGCTCTGAACAACATGATTATTTTTGGAATTTTTTCCAAAATCAATTTTGGAAAGAGACCTCGTATCTACAAGGAAAGGACCACTGAGATACTCGTGGATAAGGCATTCTGAAAAAAATGAGTTCTTCTAATCTGTATCGCCCAAGTGACAGCACAGTGCAGTTTTGGTCAGTCTGACAGAGCGTGACTGTGTAACTTCACTAAGCTTAGTTCCTGTTTCATCAAGGCTGTCAAGACAAGATTTTCCCAGCAAACTTAAGTCTGAATTTTTTAGGCTTCTATTATTTTCACTAATTTTCAATATGTACCAATACTGAAACAGAAGATGAATTTCCCCTGCAGGTCTAATATAATTTCACTGGGAGAAACACGAGCTAAATAGAGACATCTAGATTTCTTGTAAAAATTAGGTAATTAGCCTAAAATCCTGTTAACCAAGGGGCTATGTCTCTTCCCTGCCTGGCAATGTTGCGCCATGTGCATCATTTCTTCAATTAATAAAATAATTTATTTTGATTATTAATAACTTCCTTAAGAATCTGTTTTCCAAGACTCTCATAAAATTGCATAAATATTAATTAAGCATCGTTATGCCCATGCAAAGTAACTCAGGATGAATCTTTTGAATTTACAGATAAAAAATTCGAGATATGTGAAACTAAAGGACTTGTCCAAGGGCACTGAAGGAATCAAAGTTAAAGCTTGGTTTATAGCCAAAAAAAAAAAAAAAAGAAATCTGAGTCCCATGGTAGTTAGCAGAAATGAGGCCAGGATCACACTAACACTTTTAGCTGTTCAACAGTTGCTCGGCTTAAGTTCTAAGCTGCATTTTCCCTATTTTTTTCTAGATGTCTCCGGAGCATCTGAATACATAAGATTATGAAATGACAAGGGGAGGACAGTTTAAAATGTCCATTCCAAAGAGAGCACGGGCCTGTGGAGGCCTGTCCCCCTGGGGAGCCACCGCACGCCCCAGGCACCCCGGCCCAGCCAGGACAGACGTGTGTTCATTAACCAAGGCAGCCTTCACAAACTGCCAGCGTTTTGGCCAGAAAGTGGCATTTTGGCAAAGCTGCCTCGCTTAATAAACTTAAGCATCTTGAACACACTGCTGTGTCTGCGGCGTGGCGTAACACGAGAAATATTTATACTGGCAGTAAAGCAGTGTCTAGAAACGGCAATGATCTGTCCTCTACACCTAGGGATCTCTGTAGTGAATTATTTTGATGTCGGGCTGGTATTCCTTTCAGCACTGCTTTCTCTCTCTCTCTTTTTAATATTGATTATTTGACATGTGCACGGTCTTTAACAACCTCAGTAAAATAAACTTCAAAATAGCCGTGTCAATAAAGAGCAATGGGACCCACCGCCCTAGAACTGCTGACTTTGAGCTGAGCACGACTTTAACAGAGCACAATAGTAAGGAGGACCTTAGTGGCTGTGGATCTATCTTGTGGCAAACAAGCTCTATGGTGTGTCCTGCAGCCTTCACCCTTGACCGTCTATAGGTTCTTCCCCCTTCATCATTTTAACTCAGGTCCTCCACTAAACACAGAAGGAGCCTCCTTAATACAGGATGAGCTAAAGCATCCTAGTTGTTCTGAGAATTACCTCTTCTTTTATGTGGCCTAACTCCCTGTATACAGGGCAAGAAGTGATGGAGGTGGCCACAGAGAAGGGCTACTCTTGATGCCAAAGTTGGACCTCCCTGTCTTATCTATCTCTTATTCTTAACTTGCACACAAAGCATTATGGATTTATGAAGTGCTGAATCATTCATGGTAATGAATAGTTTTAATAAATACCTCTAGTGATGATGATAAATCACAAGTTATTCTAAGCTTTACTTCCTTTGCCTATATATGTACTGAGGCAGAGTATCTCATTTGCAATGCTGACCTGGGGTGAGAGCACAGCAGCATGACATTTACAACAGATACTTCAGCTGTAATTACCAAACAGTTAATACATCAATTTAATTAAATTCCTATCGTGATGAACAGCATAACGTATCAAAAGAAGTTAACACAGGCAAAATTAAACAAGAGGATCAAGGCAATCAGCTGAGGCAAAAGGAACTAAAGCGTCTGTCCCACCAATTTCTAGGACACAAACTCACCTATCATGATTCACTTTATTGGCTCCTCTAGCAGATTAGTACTCAGGAAACCACTGTGCTGGAAATACTTTAAACAATTGCTCTAAAAACTCGCATGTAGTAAACCAGAGTTTAAATGAAACCAACATGAAAACTTAGAGTAGAATCCAGGACCCTGAGTGAAGGGCAGAGGAGGAAATTTGGAAGCTTTCAGAGCAGGATCCAAATGACCCGTGTGCTGGGCCCAGGGCTGAATACATCGCACACCATGGCTGTGTGTGAACAGGTTGTAGGGGCTGTCCCTGGGACAGCCCTGTGTGTGTTTCAGGTGTGTCCCCTTTCTTTATCATGAAGGGATGTGTCTGTGTCCACTCCAGCTGCACATGGATCCACAGTAAAGAGTGGTTTTTGGGGGGATGGAGTGCTACCACTTTTCATGACAAAAAGCAATCATGATGAAGCTTTTCAGACTATTAGAGTTGATTCAACTCTTACTTTCCCAAAGACTGTCTTAACCATGAGGCTGTCTTACTCAGAAACCTTGGAAAATACGATTCAGCCAACAGTGTTGGCTGAGATCTGTATTTCCCTTTTCCAGTCAAGGCCACAGGTTCATCCTTGTGTTTATTCCTTCTCTCTGACCCTGCAATAGAGCTTGAGTAAGAGGCAAAAGGAATGTCCTTGTTCAGGGTGGCCTATTGGCTAATTAAAAATCCATCTTTAACCTCAGAAGAGGAAAATCAGTTTTGTCCCTCATCAGCCACCACTGCAGAACTAAACTTTAAGTCTCTTACTTCATAAATAAATTCTCTACATACTTGGTAATCAAATAAAAAGAGACCAAAGCATTATGTGGATTATGTGGGAAACCTAATTTTCTGTGTGCATGTCTGTGAAGGCTTCTCAAGGAGCTGGGGGACAAGATGCTTCTGTTTCCCACTTCAGTTGGGTAAAAGTAGAGTGGTGAACTGGATGCTTTGTCAAGACCCCTATATTTTTAGGAGCATGCAGATAAAGCCGTAGGGAATTGCCTGAGAGGTACCATGCTACCGCAACTGAAGCACTTCTGGTTACACAAGCAGTAAAGATGAAGTCTTCATGATCACACTCAAGGTTCAAAACCTTGGCACCTAAACCTTCCTTGTGTTCTACACTAGGCAACCTATGCTTCCTCTTGGATTTGAAAAACATAGTTTTAAGTCCCATTAGGAATTAATCAAATGGAATTCTCTGAGAACTGTTCAATCGAATTGCTGTTATTGTCATTGTTGTTATTGTAGGCAAGAATTTGGCTGATTCTTGTGCGGAGCCGCAAGGCTCAGCTCTTGCAGCAGTGAGGTCCCAAGCTGTATATATTTACACTTGTCCTCGTTTTCCTGGCGGCAAGGCAGCCCGCTGAGTGGGATCCTTTGTGCAGCTGAGCTGTCCTTGCTGCAGGAATCGGCGAGTGGGAGGAAAAAGCAATTTTAAAACACTGTGTGCTGGAAGTAATGTGGGCCCACTCCTTAGAGGCTGCTCCGATTTATTTTAGTTCCAATTGTTTCCTAAAATCTGCTTGACAGCTGAAGTGAACTGAAGCTGTGTCCCGATGTCCCTTCCTCTCCGCACAGCTCCTTGGGATTTGGGAGAGGGCCAAGCAGACTTTTATGCTTGAGAGACCCCTATGACAGCCGTGCTTGGAGGGATTTGGTAAAGAGGAAAGGGCCAAGGCTGGAAGGGAGTCTTAGTGCCTGGAGTATATCGGCCAGCTGGCATAAATGACCACAGGAGCCAAAAGAGATGATATAAGTGGCAAAAATAACAACCTTATTTTTTAATTATTATTATTTATTCACTGTTTTATTCCTCTACTGATTTTATTATGATGCTTATTGCAGGTAAGTTATAGAAAAATAATGTACTGCTTTCCTTCTCTTTTCAAAACCCCATCACTGCAGCCATTGATCTCAAGCAGTGCTTTGAGACTCACTTTGCCTTCCCAAAAGGACAAGGAGGAGGAGAGCAGGCCAAAAAGTGCAAGGTGGCAGATCACAGGGCTCTTTCTAAGCCCTAGACAAGTCAGTAGCATCTGGATGTGACATCTGGAATACACTGCCATCTTTGGAGAGGAGCGATGGATTGCTTTCTGCTTTGTCTACACCTGGGCACTCCTCTTGAAAAATCGACACTTTGGTATTTTGGGCCTAGACTATTCATTTAATAATAATAATAAATGCCAACTAAAACTTCTGTATGTTTATTTATGACCAAAATTTCAGTCATTTTTGGAAAAACCTCTGTAAGCCCCTACCATATTTGAACGGCTAAGAATATGGCTGATCTAGCCTTAGTATCCTTTTCTTTCCACACTGCAAACAGAGCTTATTCTTGCTGTTTATTATGATCACAAATAAACAGCTTTTCCAGTCTTAAGTCTTCTTCCTACCCCTCCCTTCTTTATGCACCTTTATCCTTTTTCCATTTACATGCAGTCACCATCCTCCAAGACGTGCCTGTTCCTATTCTTTTACAGGATAAATCTTTCTCCCTCTAAGTTTATGTTTGGTATCTCAGACCTAACTGCTATTTTTCTTTCTACTGCTGTCCATGCCACTTTTCCCTTCATCAACAAACTTCACCGAAGTGAGTCTTGCTGGTTTTGGAATACAGCAGATGCATGGGACCAAGAAATGAACTAATGGTGCCCTAAAAACAACTGCGTTTCTACTTGCAACAGTGCAATGAGCGCTGCTGCTATTGTGCCTATAAGTGAATGCTGAATACACTTGAAAATTGGAGACTTTATCTAAAACTCACTGAAAGACATTGAAAATTTTTCCACTGACCTTACTGGAATTTGGATGACACCCTGAAAACAAACAAGCAAGGATTTGGAGGGGTCACAGAGTTGCCATCAGATTCTAATCACAGATAGGAGATATTTGTCAAGGAGCCAGGCATTCACCCATCCTTCGTAGCTATTTTTTAAGTTAACAATGATACAACACAAACAAACACAGTTTGCATCTGCCTTTTAAATGTCATAGCAGAATTTCTCATTTTCTTGCTGTGTTTTCCTTAATAGTTTTTAGCAGCGCAGTCTGAGGAAGTGGTGAGTCATATCAAACCAGAGTTGTAAACAACCTCCGAAATGCAAACCTTTTAAAAGAAAATAGCACAGGAAACGCAAAAAAAAAAAAAAAAAAAAAAAAAAAAAAAAAAGGAGAGAGAAAACAAATCAAGAGTGGCTTAAAGCATCAGGATCTCACTGTTTCAAAGATGTTAAGCACCTTGCTCCCCAATTAAAAGGCAAAGTGCTGTAATCGACAGTTGTGTCTCCAGTTGCATGTTCAGAAGCTTGAATGACATGGACATGGTGGAATAGCCTGGGTGTTTCCGAGCTCTATTTCCCACTTAACGGTGATGGACTGGGGTGGCAGGTTAAACGGCAATTTTGTCTCTTTTTTCTGTCTGAGCTCTCTACGCCATAAATATTTGCTCTGAAGGTGGAAGGCAGCAGATGTAAATACAAAAATATGTTGAAATAGCAGTCCCTTTAGCGGGAGCGATGTTTGCACGTGGTTCAGCGGTGCCAGTGCTATTCCCGTGGTAGGAAAGGGCACCGGTGAAGGGACGAGATAGGGGGCTTGCAAACATTTGCAGGCTTGCTGACTGAGAGAAGCAGAGCAGCTGCAGCTATTTTGTGAGACTGACTTTCAGGAGAGCAAACTAAGCTTGGCCAGTTTCTAGGTCCAGATGGGACTACATGGACCCTGCTCTTGAACGTGAGCCCATTATCTCCAAGGAGAGAAGAGAGGACAAAGATGAAACACTGCACTTCAGTTTTATGTGAACAAGAGCTGTTTAGATGCAGATGTGGGGTGGCATAAGAAACAGCGTGGAGCCAAGTAAATCTAACCACAGATGCCTGGTCTATCGGAAGGAGATCTTCTGCCCTTCCAGTCAAACGTGAGAACTCAAATACAAGCACTTTTAGCAGGAAAATTTGTACACTAACTCACTGGCATTAGTGGAAAATGGGACACTTTCAAAGTCCCAACAAGGAACTAAAATCAACCATAAATATTGACAATAACTGGGCTACATAAATAATGGCAGAATTTAGCCCTTTATGCCAGTTATATTGCAAGAAGATTATTTTTCTAATAAGATATAAATTATGTTTTATGCGTACAAAAAAGCTTAATCTCCATAAAGAAGGCTTGTAAATATTGATTGAGTCTATTGTATAGCCACAGGCTGTTTCATTCGCAACATCTTACTGCCATGCACGCTTGTAACGTGAAAATGACATAGATGAGGTGCTTGTCTCTGGTAAAAATATTGCCTTTTTAAGCTGTGGTAGGTATCCTAGAGCCATTAATTATCAACTTGACTAATTAGTATTGGTAGTGATCAATCTTTGCTTTCATAATTACTGCTGATGGCTGTACAGGGTCTGCTTTATTAAAAATCCTTCTGGAATGATACAGAGGAAATCCATAGTTTAGTTGCACTAGGGGATGCAAAAGAATCAGGCAGGGTAGAGAGGCTCCTCGTATACCGAAGAACAAATTCTGCAAAGCAATTTGGGGGTTTTATGGACCAGCTTTAGCAGAGCACCCACTAGGTACCCATAGTCATACAAGGCAACTTTCCAAGACTAGTTTCTCAGCAGCAATATTGCAGTAACAGATGCAAAAGAAGAAATCTCATGATTATGCACAATTTGGTGTAAAAACTTAGCCAGTAATATGTTCAGAAAGACCTATTCATCCTATGTCTAGTTGTTTCTGAAGAATGAATGTCATAGAAAATAATTCTAACTCTGCTTTTGGTCATGACAGACAAGCCATTCTATAAATGTAAATTGATGTCCTTACTTAACTACCTATTGTAATCTTAAAAGGACTGGTGGAAGAGTCTTTCTTTTCTTCCTTCCTTTCTTCCTTTTTTCCTTCCTCTGTTTCTCGCTTTCTTGCTTTCTTGCTCTCTCGCTCTCTTTCTTATACCTGTGCCTCAGTATAGGGCAAATTCCTAAACCATCCTTGGTGTAGCTTTCTGTGTTCCTGCCTACGTTTTGACATGTGAGTAGTCAAAAAAATTAAATATAAAAAAGTCAAATGAAGATTTTTTATGGCAGGTTGGAATATTACTTAAAGATAAGCATTTGCTTTGACATTCTTAGAAGAAAAGGGCCCTTTAGTCATAGTTCCTTTAAACGCATAGCAGTTATTAATAACACCTGTTAGTTAATTATAAATCAGGATTATTTTTTCAGATGTAGTTTATGTGACATTTAAATTACAGAGAGTGATAATGAGCAGATACAAATTGAAAAGAAGACTAAATCCTTCTTCTCTTTTGATAAAAAATGTACTGTCCAAGGTTCTGATATTGTAAAAGAAAAGGCTTTATTATCTTAAATATACCCAATAGGGCAAGTTTCACCTACATAGCAGAATAATTTACAACATGCAACATTGGAGACTACCAAAAGGAAGTTTCAGCCTATGGATAAAATCCCTGGATAAGCTCAGGGATTTTTTTTTTCTACCATTATAAAGGAAGATAAACTGGCGTCCTTGGAGAAAAAGGTATGGGCATGTCACTTGCCATGCAGCAGCAGCTTTTCTGTGCCTTCTCATCAGTATTTCTCTGTCCTTTCTGACAAATCACTTAGACATTCCTGCTTTCCAGGCTAATACATTCCTTGACTTCTCGGTTAATATGTCCAACTCAGTGGCAAACCGATGCCAAACATATTTGTTGTTTGTGCGACACCTCTTAAGAGAGTCAATCTTGAGACTTAAGCTAAAGCTTATGACTCAAACCTGTATCATGCCTTTTGTAACTATAGCCCAGTTGCACGTATGGAAATGGCTGACATTTTTCAGTCACATACTGTATGTTCTGCTTTCTGTATTTTCTTTAATCTTCCATTCTGAAGATACAACTCAAACATAGATTATTGTTTTTCTATTATCAGATTGCTGTAGCATAGTATTTATGGATCTGAGCTATATTTTGTGCAAGTGACCTCCAGGTTAAAGCTACGACTGTTTATGGCCAGCTCACCGGAGACAGCCTCTCTAAATTCTTCTCAACACAGGATCATGACTTTACTGGTATTCAGATTTATCTGTTTATTAACATTTTACCTACCATTAGATGCTCCCGGCATATTAAATCTCATTTTGAAGAATGTCCTTGAGGACAGAAAGAAAATGCAAAGCTGCATTACATTTTCAGCCCATGTAGGCTGAGGTCATAAAACACTCACCAGCAAAGCCCAACAACTCCACGCCACAGGGTTTCGATAGTTGTAGAACATGCACATTTACCTCATATCATGTCATACATTCTTCAGCGTTAACAGCTGAGATTGCAGAGCTGAATTTAAGAAAGGAAAGCTATAAACAGCTCTTGAGTCACACCTTGGTATTTGTCATTTTGCTTCAGAATCACGTAGCCAAAGCAGGTTAAGCGTGGAGGAGGAAAGGCGTGGAGGGGAGGTCCATGGAGGGCCATGGGGATGTTGAGCTGCCTTGGACTGTCAAGTGCTCTCACCTTTGCTATTGTTTCCTCATCGGCAAAATAAGGATGGAAACTCTACTCTTGGAAAAATCATGCAGGTAAAGTTACTAATTATTACTAATGACATGACTGATATTAACAGTGTACTCCTGCCTTGGTATAGATCAAGTGGCTTTTAAATCTCTTCAACATCTTTGCCTCTATCAAACTATGATTGTTACCTAGATCTTGTTCAAAGAATTACTTAGCAACAGGGGCTGTAGCACGGACAAAACAATGATGTTTTGAGGATAGATTTTGATTTGCTTGCACCTTGCCCTCATTTCATGTAAACCCTTGGGCCCTAGAACTGTGGGGCCGGCAGTGGGATGCATTTGGTCCCTCCCTGTGTGAGACAGCACTGACCACCTCTGTAGCTCACTCTGTAGAAAGTCTCTGTTCAGCAGTGTCTCCCAGCATTTAGAAATGCCAGCGATGCAAGTCATTGACCCAGCTGGGACGTCGGTGGCCTCCTGGCCTGCAGAACTACCTCTTCTATTGCAGACCTCGTCCAGCTCCCTCAGCTGCCCCTGCATTCCCAAGGATGGGCATGGGAGGCAGGGGAAGGTGGCAAATATAAAACTTCAAAACAGCCACCCAACTGGGCTTTAGCTTTTGAATGATGACTCATAGGCAAATATTGATCAAAGGCCTTCTGTCAGAGCACACAATAGGTTTAAGATCTTAAGAAAGAAATTTCTTCACCTCAGGACTTTGATATGAAAAGCTCCATAAATGATGGATTGATTAAGGGACAAGGAGAATAAGCTATGACACAGCTTGCAATAGCATCTTGTGAAATAAACATGTTTGAAGAAGGCTGCCTATGGAACAACTCTGGTCTAAGCAAAGGCAAACTAATAAAACAGGCAAATAAAAGATTATATGTGTGTAAGAAAAAGCAGAAAATACACAGCTGGAGATGCTCTCATGCAATTTTTTTTTTTTTTCCCCTCCAGAGAATCACTTGGGCTATTCACAGAACTAGCTGACGAAGGCCTATTTTTTTCTGGTCATAATTCTTTCATGTTCCTCAAAAATCCCATGTGGAAGCTCCTATTGACTTGCAGTCACACATACCAGCGAAGACAAAACTTCACTCACGAGCCCCTTGCTACCGCCTCAGCCAATACATTACTCAGAACCCAACAAGTTGCCTCCAAACCCAGTGCCTAAAGTCAATAAAAGCTTTTCTATGGGCTTTTCTACTTTCCCCACAGGAAAAAAATAACTGAGAGTTTGTTGTTTGGAAAGTCATTGATTAGCATATTGTTGGAACAGAGTTTTGACCTAATGATCACAGGCTCAGCATGAACAGGTCTTCTAAGTAGAAGTATCTGGCTGTATAAATACTGATTTCCTTATGAAGTCATCTCTTATTATTAACCGTTTCCTTGCCCTGGCACTTCTATATTCCACTTGCCATGTTACTCAGGCAATAGAATAAAAGAAAAAGGATCGACTGTCCAGTAAAAACAAATTAGATCAACTCATCTAGAAGTTGAATAAATCTTTCAATTCTGCATTCAAAAGCTTTCCAAAAGAAGTATTTTCATCTTCTTTTTATTCTTCAGGGTCTTTTAATTAAGTAAATCTAGAAAGGAGCATCCCCACTTCCTCAGGGCAGATCTGGATTTAAAATATTGCTGGTTTTCTTCTGCCTAAGCTCGTGCTGCAGAGTTGAGTTCGTAGTAGAGTAACACTGAGACCATGAGGAAGGTCTTAGGAAGAGGTTCTACACGGATCTTAATGCACATTTCTCAAGAGGATGATGTTCTTACAATAAGCAGCAATGCTCCTTCGCTACAAGTAAAAACTAGTGTTAAACCAGCTCTGAGGAACCCAATGGTTCTGTTTGTGTCTTACTGTATCCACCCGGATGAGTGTCCAATGTATTTCGCTCCGATGCAATGGGCCACATGGCAAATTCATTTACCAACATAATTCAGAAAGAATCTGACATATATACACATCTTTTCTAGTCCAATACAATGGAGTGTACAGCAGAACCTCCTGATTTTAGGAGGTTCTGTTAATTCATAGGCATTCTTGCCTCATGGCAGGAAGCAAAATGCTTCATTAACTGATTATGTCTACAGCAGAGCTGTGTAACACACTCATTTTTACACAGGGAGCACTGAGGCAAAGCAAATATTGACTGTTCAGAGGTCACGTTACAGCTGAGCCAGGAGGAGGTCCCAGCCCAAACCTCTCTGCACCAGATGATGCTTCTATATTTTGGCTCTGAGAGTCCTTATAAAGGGATGGAAGACAGAGCACTGACTCGGAAAGTGAGCATCTCAACGTGGTGCAAAGGGGAAAGCCTACAGAAGGGAGAGTGGAGGCAGTAATACGAGTCACCACAATTATAATGATGTAGAAGTGGTGTAAATGAGGCGAAGATAAAGCAGTGAGTTTCATCTCGCTTGCATTTTAGATGCCTACAATGTTTATGTCTATGAGATAGTCACCCATGATTCACCGAAGAAGAAAAAACTATGAGATAGCCACCCATGATTCACCGAAGAAGAAAAAACAAAAACACTTCTAGCAGTGGGTTTGTTGGAGCTGTTTAACAAGTGTGCCTTGGTATGACAGAGCTTGCATCCTGCAAGTGCCTTGTTCTCCTTGTTTGCCAAAGCAAGGTAGAAAACGTCCTCAGCTGCAAGGATATTGCAGCAAGAATATTTTTTGGCAACACTAGAGACATGCTAAGTGACAGACTAAGCACCTGAATAAAGCCTCCAGAAGTTTCTAAAGAGGCAAATGAATTAATCCAAGGACCTTCACTTGTTTCTATTCTCTAAGACAGTTTGTGCCCACTTATTCAGTGTTCTCCTTTTCAGCCAGTTTTTTATCCATTTCATCATCCTCTCATTGACTCTAAAATCCTTGAATTTGCATATCAACTCTGTCGCGAAACTTTATCAAAGCCCAACTCAGATCTAAGTCAATCAGATCTATAGCATCCTCAGCCTCTAATTTCTTTGTCCCACTTGCTCCTTGATTAATTCTATCACATGCTTCTGACAAGATCTCCTTCTATAAACCCATGGCTCTCGGCTACTGCTTAACAGACTTTTATCTAACAAGCTAACAAGTTCATCCTTTATGAATAATTCTAGAAATCTTTCCCAGCACAGCAGTCAAGTTTGTAGGCCTGTTGTTTGCTGCTTCACAACTTCAGCTGTCGGCATCATACAAAACGACAGAATAATCCGCGCGGGCAGTGCCTGATCAAGCAGAGATGCCCTCCCTGCACATTGTTTCTGTCTAGAGTTTCATCTATAGGAGCAGTTTTAGGATGTCCAGTGGCCGTAATGGCTCCTCGGATGGCACTGAGCACCAGCAGTTGCTCTGCATCTTATCTGTTGTACTTTGCTCCCCTTATACCTATTAATTGCATTAATATTATTGCTATCTGTTGCAGTGTAAGGACCCCAGCTAAAGAGATGCCCAGCTCCTTTATAATTTCTCGTTCTCCACTCAGAGATCCTGACGGCTATCCAGGGACTTTACTTTCCCCCTTTTTTCATCACCAGGGCTACAAGCCTTGGCAACGGGGAAAGCAGAACCTCTATTTACAGCAGCAAGGAGTGAGAAGCGCAAGGACCTAGAGAGGGGCCAGGCAGTGCCTCCCCTGCCTCCCCTCGTGAGCGCTCGCTTTGGGGTGCCTCAGAGAACGGCAAATCTGGGCATCATCTGCATGTGATACTGGAAACAATGAGACCACTCTGATACTGCCTAAGGGAAACACGTAATTGCAAAACAGTATGGGTCCCAACCTGAAACCCTGCAGAACCCCGGAATTTATGAATGTTACATTAAAGATAAAGAGGCTTAACGGCAGCAAGCTGGCTCTCATGAAAGACATGGGATTCCTGCCATGCTAGATAATCCAGGAGAGATAGTTAACCTCTGCTGCAGGAACTGATGTTCATTGATATCGAGGGCTGCAGGGAATCCTAAAACAGGAGATTAACGTGGTCTTTTGAGTAAATAGGTGGCGAGAGAATTGCTGGATACTTTTGTTAAGTGTTTCAGTTAATGACAATTGAACTGGTACTGAAAATTCTGGTCTATGTGGCTGATTGTAGAACATCCTTCCGTCCGGACCATAGGCACATCTGGAAAAAATAGAGGCTACGCTAGCAGAAAATAGGAATTATCCCTAGGAATGTCTGATAAACTCCTTGCATCTACCATGAAACATGAAAGAAGAGAAATTACATGGAAACAGGTAAATAATTTGCAAGGAACAAAATTAGCCCGATATGGTTTGCAAATAATCAATCTAACGTAAATAAATGCACAATATTTTATTATTGTTACTGTATATGTGTATGTCAGCTAAAAAAACATAGGCCTACTATATCCCTTAAGGGTTTATGCAAACAATTTCAGACTGAGTTACCTGGGAACCACCTGTTTTGAAAACACACATTTATTATTCATGGTACCCAGACACCTGCCATTATTGGTTTTATTGCCTAAAATCATCTTCATGAGACAGCAGTAAATACCGAGCAGCAATTAAACTCCATTTATAATGGTCACGTTCCTATACACAATCTGCGTACAGGTATTTGAACAAAGAAATCCAATTTGGTTGGTTCCCTTCAGCAGGATAAACCTAGTATGAGATTTAAAACCATGTCATTTTCCTGAGGATGTTTATAATTTGAATGAAAACTGTGGTCACTCAGAAAAAAAAGCTTGCTATGGTCCCAATTAATTCCTGCTTGTGAAAACCAGGTATCTTATCTAGACCAGGAAAGCAAACACAGCCTAGGAAGAGCATATTGGATGGGTGGTGAGGTCTTACTTAGCAAAACAAGCAGAATAGCAGCTTGGAGTAGAATATATGGTTAAAAGGTTGCATAAAAATATGCATTATTAATAACGTTATGAAACTTAAGGTGTAAGCTTTTTATCATATAGCCCATCTTGTCAGAGACTGCATGAAGTAAATAGGTAAGTGAACTCTCGAGGGAAAAAAATATCCTTTCCCAAAGAAACCAGGAGAGAAGAAGGAAATAAAGCATCGAGTACTGTTGTCCTGCAGCTCAACAGCTGGAAGTTCTCCAGCAACCTTTCCCATAAAATTGTTATTAACAGCACACACGTTTTCTTTACGAATTAGGCAGACATAAATCCCACGAAGGAAGGGCTTTGCATAGCAGCACAGTTTGACACTCAGATCCTTCCTTGGGATTTCTCTTCCTGTAGAGTTTTCCCCAAAGTTCATAGGCTGAGGGTTCCTTTCATAAGACCTCCCAACTACCCCAAATGCCAATGTTTTAGTCTTTACCCTCCTCCTCATCCTCCTCATCCTTCCACAGGTAGTCAAGCTTTAATGTCAGCAGCAAGGGGGTTGCTCTGCTCAACAGGCTCCTCGGCAGACACATCTACCACAAGAGCAACAAATCACTCTTCTCAACCAGGCTCTTTTAGAACATCTTTGCTTTTCTTTATGGGAAGCACTTAGTATTTTAGTGAGGAAACAATAATCAGAACTCTCCCTGGGGGATGACATTTACAGCTGCAAACACAGAGGGAACATTAACGCTGTCAAACGAAAGCAAATCATGAGAACGGGAGTTTGTTGGTAAGGCCCTGGCATGAAACACCAGTGAATTCACACCACCATTCTCAGGTACCCTCAGAAGTTCCTAACTTTACATGTAGCCTCCCGGTGCTCCTCATTCATGAGCGTTTTTTTGGGGCACGGATGCTGTTTGCTGAGTTCTTGCTGGCCATTGTGGTGCCAGTGAGCAGCAGGCTCTCAGGCCAGTTATTTAGTGATGTATTTGCCTGGAAAGAACAAAACCGAGTACCCCTAGGCTTATACTTTTAAAATCTTACTGCTCAGCAAAAGGCAAGGCCCTGGGAATGGGGGAAAAAACACTATTTGCTCTCTGATTGTCAAAAATCATGTGCTCTTTTCAAGCACGGGCAGCAGATCCTTACCACTAGATCATTTGTCATTTGTCTGAGGGCATTTCTTGCTCGTGTAAAGAAGAACAGAAATGCATGAATGTGGAAAAGGGCTAATGATGTTTGTATTAAACTCTCGGTGCTTCGTTTGAAGATGTCACAGCAGCCTCTGTGCATTCACCATTTAACAACACTGTGTAAAGCGGCAGCATTTGCAGACGGCAGAATATCTAGGTTGCTCAAGCCATGAAAAAGACTGAGAAAATGTCAAAAGGAGAGGTAAAACACAGTGAGTCTTGTCATCTCATGACAAAAGTATCGTGTATACTGAATAGGTAATTAGTGACTGTAGAACTCCTGTAAGTAAGCACGGAATAACTTGGAATTCATCTGGGACACAGCATTAAAGATATATCCTGCATTTCCAGCAGCATCTAAGCATAAGGTAACACCAAAATCAGGATAGCAAATAACTGAAAATATGTCATTATATCGACTCTGTGTTCTCATCCACAGCACGGCTTTCTCCTCCCATCCCTTCAGGGAGGGAAAAGCAGGCACAGAAGAGCTGCAAACACAGGAAATAGGAGTTTGCTGAAAAATGCAAGACTTTGGACCAAAGATAAAATGTAGAGAACGGAACTAATCAGTCTAACAAGAGACTAAGAAAAAGCAACATGACAGAGGCAAAACAGTAACAGCCCCTCCAGTGAACCAGCGACTAACAAGGACATTAGGAACCTTAGGGATAATGAGGACACTTTTCAAAAGCACAACTAAGAGCTGTTTGGGTTTCGGCGTAATCCAAATCCAATGTTGTTGCTGTTGTTGTGTTTGCTGTTTTTGATCTGATCTTCCTCTGCATTCTCAGTATTCACAGTATCTTCACTGCAATATTTTTATTTTACCTGCTGCTTTGACCTGCTGCTTTGATCTGTTATGGTACTTCTATCATCTGAAAAACTATAGAACTTATATAGCTTTATTAAAACCCTACGTTTTCCTCCCCCCACTCATGATATTGCTACACTTTTCCTAGAATAATTTGAAGCCTAAAATTCCTGGCAAATAGTTGCAATATTCTGTGAAAATGGTAATATTCACCCACAGCTGGATGACAAAACTCCTACTGTCCCCTAAATGCACGCAGCACAGTTAAGGCACAGTTCTGATACAGAAAATTAACCATCTTATACAGGATCCTCTTTGTAATTCTGTGTAATTTTGATCTGCTGTGGTGAAAGAGTGGGACTTAGAAGCACCTGGATCGTGTTTTCATAGAGATTTCATTAGTGACCAGCGTACAGCCCCTATGGCCTTTTGCTGTCTTTTTAATTCAAAAGTTTTATCTGAGACAGTCCAACCAGAGTCACCTCTAATTTATCCTTCACGTATCTTTGCAAGTAACAAGCCTGGGAACCCGAGGTTTCTTTTGAAACCTCAGCTGATTGGTGTTTTTGTGTGGTTTCGCTTTTTTTGAGGGAGTCAAGTTGGCTAATGCTACAGAAAACCACAAACAAAATAACATTACTTGAAGCGGTGAAGGATTTGGAAAGAAAGCTGCATAAGCTGCACCCCGTCTTCTGCCACTGCAACAGAGATAAAACACTCTTCTGAACTGCAAGACATGCTCAGAGAATCGAGGGATAACACTGTTACTAATGGTTGTGGGCTGCTACTGATTGGACCAGCCACAGAAATTCGTTGGGGAAGAATATGAGAGGTTTTATGCAGAATTTAAGTCCTAGGAAACACTGTGTTTGAAACTGGCTGTAATTAGACCGGATAAGATGTCCAAGTAAAGACCTCTGTAATGTTTTAGTGAGTTTTTGAGTATGTAGTAATTTTTTTTTTCTTTTTTTTTTAGTCCCTAAAACAAAGTTTGTTTTGGGAAGAGGGCAAGCAAGGGACCCGATCACGAGCACGGAGTCCAGCCAAGGCAGCAGATTGGCCAACCCATTTCAGAGTTCCCGCAT
Source organism: Rhynchotus rufescens (assembly GCA_032273925.1). Taxonomy (NCBI): domain Eukaryota; kingdom Metazoa; phylum Chordata; class Aves; order Tinamiformes; family Tinamidae; genus Rhynchotus; species Rhynchotus rufescens. The sequence goes on from JAVCKT010022708.1 coordinate 24,722, forward strand.
TTCCTGGAACTGGCATTCCAAGAAGAAATTTTCTTTCGTGAAAAAAAAAAAGAAGAAAATTTCTCTAATAGACGTTCTGATGTTTAAGTGGCACTATCAGAGGCTCAGAGTGACACATACCCATTATTTCTAGTGCTAACAGATTTCCACAAAAAGGTACTTATCAGTCCTGGCATAATTATTCCTGTTGAAGCAGGAGGCACGTGTGTTGACACAGCACGTACGCGGCACGGCAGCCTTAGCCAAAGATGAGATATGACTATTTCTGAAATACTCCTCTTGGCTGACAAGTTCCTCTTGCTGCTCCCTTAACTTGGCTATGACACTGCACACACTGATGAGGGACACGCGGACTAATTCCAGCACTGCTCTCAGCACCACTTCCAACTGAAGATGACACAGTTTTTTGATTATTTATTATTTATTTATTGTATGCAAGTGCATTAGGCCTCTGCATAGAGGATCACGCTGCAGTATCCCAGCCATGTGGACATTCCCGCCCAGGAAGGGACCGTCGTTGCCTCTCCTTAGCAGATGTACCAGTGCTCATCAGCACATGGGAAATTCCAAATGGGAAAGCTCTGCTCCGAACGGCACCATGGGGAGGGAAGGGTTTGCACATAACTAAGAACAGAAAAGTGGGCTGGTTTGTGGCCTCAGCACGAGCGACGCCGTCTGCCTTCCCAATAGCTGTAAGCAGAAGCCCCAGACACCCATTCTGGAAGGAAGGGTCTTTAATGGCATTTCACACCTAGGAAACATGACAATCCTGTTTTCTTGATTATTAAAACGCAAGGAATACAAAGCATAGAGATTTATGTCCATCCACATTTGTGACCAGCGGACCGCACTGGGCTGAAGGTGAACTCTGCTTTCCAGTGTGTTGTTGCTGCTCTGGCTTTGAAGGTTTTGTTGCTGTTTCGGCAGTTATGAGCCAATATAAACACGATAAACAAAAGCAAAGACAAACTGTTGTAACCTTGAGGAGGGCTATGAAAGCTGGGAACAAGTGGTAAGCCAGCAAACCAGCTTTGTAATGTTGACATGTCAGAATGATTCATTATAGCACAAGATTTCTTTGTTTAGGCACACACAAATCACACCTTCATACCTGAAAAGCAAGAAATGGTGAAGCTCCGCGTTTTGGCAGTGGACATTGACTTCTGTTTTAAATAACTCCACTTTCATCATCCCAAAGACCCACTGAGTAGTCTATGAAGAGCATCCCACACTTCAAAACACATTCAGAACACAGTGCAGATTGTGAGGGAAAAAAAACCCACTAATAGCTATTTTAGAGTATTATGGATAATTTCAAAAACATACACAGAAAATGGAAGATACTGGGAAAATTAAAGCACTGCTCTGCACTAGATATTTTCAGCGCAAACTCTACTCCTGCCAAACATTTACCCCACAGTCTGTGGTTTTGCTAACACACTGATGTTGATACCCTCGTACTATGCAACACTGGTAGCTCTGCTAGAAGTTATTCAGTTATTTCTTGGCTCCTGGTAGGAGATAAGCTCTGCAAAGCCACCCAGTGAGGGAGGACGTGTTTGCAGCTTGCTGTGTATCAGAGCAGGAGCGAGCGTGACCACTGCCAACCAAATGTGCCGGTAAAACACGAAGCAGACGTGCAAGAAGGATGCAACGTTTGCTGGTTCCTTCAGCCTTCCCAAAACAGCGTCACCAACATTGTAAACATGCCCAACATTGCTAACAAAAAGGCCCAGACAATCATGGGACACACTTGGTAGAATTTATTCTTTCCTTGGGAAATATGTGCACTGGAGATAGACGGGGCGTTCGCCGTGCAGCACAGGGACGTCAGTGAGTCGCGTTCATTTGAATGCTTGGGAATCTCTTCAGCAAGAGGAAAGCAACAGAAAGCACGAGCGTTGGGAAGGATGAAAGGCAGCACAGCTGACAGTGTCAATGGTAATGAGGGAGGACTAGCAAGGCAACTCTCTGTAGGCCGCATCAGTAGGACAATGAAGCTCAATTTGCTGAACATTCCAAAAAAAAAAGTGACAAATTAGGCTCCAGTGCTGCACTTTTAAGTGTATGACACCAGCCTTTGTGTTTCAAGCTGAGAACCATATATTACAGGGGAACACACGTACATTGTGTATCACAGACCTGTTCTTCCCTCACCAAAAATGCACCTGGCAGGCGTAAATGAAATATTTCAAGAAACAGCAAAAAGAGGCAGGAAAGAAGGTACACGGTAGTCGCTGTTTCTGCTGGTGTTATTCTGCTGTTTCTGGTGGAAAAATCAGCTGAATTAGTTCATCAGCTAGGAAGTAAAGGGGCAACTTGTTCTGTAAATAGTGAACCTGGACTGTAGGGAAGTATCTGGTGATACAGGACTCTAACTCAATAGAAAGCAGAATTTAATTTAACTTAACAATATCTACTCAAGGTCCAACTGCAAAATTTTTGGTGGGAGTGGTTTTTTTTTTGTTTGTTTTTGTTTTTTGCTTGCTTTTCTGGTTTAAGGAAGGACAATTAGTTTACGGAAAGCAAAGGTGGTAAGCTGACCCTCTCTCTTAAACAACGATGCTGCTGTAATTTAACAAAATGTCACAGATTTGATGACGGACTGAAAAGGTGAAATCTGCACCATGGAAAAATGGTTTTACAGCAAACCTCCTCATATTCTACCAAGTACAGCTAGAGATGTAAGGTAACAGAAGAACTTGTAAAGACCTCAATTATTACAAGAAGGTGCATGAACTCTAAACCAATGCGGATCACGAAGCCCAGCATAATGTGTTTTCCTTGGGAGCAGCATTCCTAATCAAGTCAGTAATTATATTCTGCAACTCTTTCCTTGATCATCTGGGCACACGGAGCACTTAACACGGCAACGCTCACATTAAACCACAAGAATTACGCTGAATAAAAATCTGAAAGGCAGACCTTGGTAAAGGTAAAGGTATTTAATCTCTGGAGCAGGTCAGTAATCTGTCACATCAGCCCTTTTATGAACCATCAACCTCATTACTGCAGTTCACTGCACAGGCTGCCCTTGGGAGGCCAATACTAACAGCTTGGACACACAGCCCAAACTGCCCGATTATAGATCCACTTTAAAGAAACACTTACATATTAGGGTGAAACAAGCCTTACATTTAGAAAACCAAAAATCAATGGGAGAAACCAAAAAGCTAAATGGCTGCTCTGAAGCAATGTCATCAAAATAAGCCTCAAGAAGAAGCCTGCGAAACCCTGCACAAGGCAGGTTATCATTGATCCAGTTGCAGATCTGCTCCAAGTCTACAGCCGAAAGATATTTATATATATTTATGTATATATTTTCCATTCAAATGTTATGTTTTTTTTTTTATTAAACTTGCTTGTTGTCATGCTGGGACGATATCGTTGCCTGTAAATAGGATTTTTTTTTTTAGACTGGATAAATTGCACTCTCAAACCACAATTATGCTGGTAGATACAAGGATCTACCTTGCAAATGCTAAGGTAGGTTGCAAATGCAAACGGAGG
>JAVCKT010022709.1:0-23248 GCA_032273925.1 Rhynchotus rufescens
TGCCTGCGGGGCGCGCGGCGCCTCCTGCCCGCGGGCGCCCGGCGCGAGAGCCGCGAGCTGGCGCGGCTGGCGGGGCCCGTGGTGAGCGCCGGGGCCGGGCGGCAGCGACGCGCCATGGCAGCGAGGGCGGGAGGGAGAGAGGGAGGCGGCGCGGGGGCCGCGGCCGCGAGCTCGGAGCTGTCCCGAGGCGGCGCAGCCCCGGCCGTAACGGTCGCCGCGTGAGGAGTAGCGGTCGCCGCGCGCAGAAGGGAGGGGGTAACGGTCGCCGCGCGAGGGGTAACGGTCGCCGCGCGCAGAGGGGAGGGGGTAACGGTCGCCGCGTGAGGGGTAACGGTCGCCGCGTGAGGGGTAACGGTCGCCGCGCGCAGGGCAGGGGGCGGTAACGGTCGCCGCGTGAGGGGGTAACGGTCGCCGCGTGTAGAAGATGGGGTGACAATCGCCGTGCGAGGGATAACGGTTGCCAACCATGAGGAAACGGCGGCTGTGGGAGCAGCGCCGGAGGCGGCCGCCTCGTCCCGCGCAGCCTCCCCGCCGGGGCAGCCCCCCGAGACCCCGGGGGCTGCGGGGTGACCTGGTTCCCGCTCCCCTCGCGGGTCCCTCGGCGCCCGTGACAACTCGTCGGCGCCCAGCAGCGCCTTTGCTCGGCTCACATCAACGCCCAGTCCTTCCCTTATTCCCTCATTACCACCCACGTGTTTAGTCTTTTTCACAGGAATTCCTGTTGCTGTGTAGTTTAGTCCATTAAGGTGATGCGGGTGCTGGCAGCACCCGTGAAAATCGCCCTAGAAGAGGAGCAAGCGGGCATGCAAGCTGTTCAAAGGGCTCAGTGCAAGCTGCTCACTGCCCCATTGCCCCCACGCAGCCTTAGGCAAGTCCTAGGGGTTGGTACCCACTCTTTGGCCCCCCAAAGGATGCTCAGGGCTAAGGTACCCGATGGTGGGCTCTTTTCAGAGCCCCTGTGCACAGAGGACCATCTGCGCCAAGACGAACCTTTCCCTGGCTCTCTACAGCCAGCAAAACACACACTGCGACAGTAAAACACAAGGCCTAGTCTAGATCCATTAAACATTAAGTTTTAGGGTTTGAACCTTCTGCTCTGTCTGCTTGATAGGTACCAAGGGAAGAGTTTCTCTGAGACCTCCTCCTCGCCATCATAGCATTAACCCTTAGTGATGGAGTCTGGTTTCTCTTTCTGTAGCCGAATCCCCCAGTGAAATCCCTGCTGCCTTTGGCTCAGGATACTTCTCCCAATGCCCAGATAACCTCCAAACCAAACCTGAACCTGCCTTCCAAGGGTAGCTGTCATCAGTAAATACTCATTTCATATTAATTCAACATGCTGAACAAGCTGCTGTGAGTGCATCACTCACAGCAGCTCAATGTGCCTGGGTCCAGGAGGAGGATGACTCTGCCCTGCTCTTCCTCCAGCCCCACAAGGGATGCTTCTCCAGCTTATAAACCTGCTGGAAGGAAAGCAGCTTGAGCCAACGAGCTGTGAACATCCTGGGCTCCCGCTGCCTTCTTGTTCTGCCACGTCCCTGTGCCTTGGACACCTGCAGAGGGGCTGCCCTCTTGCCAAGGGAAAAAGAGGTCTCAAGTGCAATTGCTACTGCATTTAACTTTAAAGTAACTTTAACTCTTTCTGTAGCCCCAGGCTAGGATCAAGTAAGCTGGACTTCGCATTAGTCCAGGAGGAGAAGACAACATGGTTTGGGGAGAAGAGTTTTCCCCTTGGCATAGCAATATCTCAGAAACACATGAAAATAAAAGAGTGCTGATTTCCCCCCCCACACACACACTCTACACAAAAGAGTGTATTTCCAATATCCTATTGGAAAACAGGATTTTTAGTGGCTCTGTTAAACCCCATATAAAACAAAGTCATCTATCAGATTGACCGTCTAATTCCTAAATTCCACAACAATTTTAAGACTTCAGAAGACAAAGGAAGAAGCTGGAGCTCCGGGCAGCGTTCGCAGCAGAGCTCGGGGTTCAAGGCCCTCTTGTAACACCAGGAAACTTGGACTGGTCACAGTCCAACTCGCGGGGCAAGACGGTGTTTGCCGAGCTGCAATCAGAGCTTACCTCACGGTGTCCTTCTGCCATCCCAGTTTGTAGCCCAGCTGCTGGGTTTCCTGATCAGCGTGGTCAGCTCCATATTCTGCGGCCATCTGGGGAAAGCTGAGCTCGATGCCGTGACACTGGCCGTGTCTGTAAGTGTTGCTTTTTCTTCTCTGATGTAAAGCGTACAAATTGTGGACCACCCTAAAAAAAAAAATAAAGGAAAACCCTAGAGGAAATCTTACCCAAGAAGCCCATCTCTAAGCACATTGATGCAGCACTGACACTGCACCTACCGAACCGCTTTTGCCCGGAGGGCAGGCGGGAGGTACAGGACTGGGCAGTAAGCAGTAGTATCAGTGCAAGGCCTGCACCAGCTTAAGTCTGTGACCCAGCTCTTTGGACCTGCCAGGTCCAGACATGCTCCTGCAGCTGGAAGCAGCACGAACGAGTTATCTTTTAGGTATTTGGCCTTTGCTGGAGGATCTTTTCCCACAGCAGACGAGGGAAGAGGCTATTTGGATAACATTTATGTGTTATTCTGAGAAGCAGAGACAGTCTGGAGACTTCTCAGAAACTCCCAGCAGAAACATCTCCCCACCCAGCTGGGAGGGACACAGCGCTTTGGGCCAGAGCCCTGTGACCCTCCCTCACAGAGCGAGTTCCCTCTCTCCTCCAGGTTATCAACGTGACGGGCATCTCCATTGGTTCTGGCTTGGCCTCGGCATGCGACACGCTGATGTCCCAGGTCAGTAGCTGCTGCCCGTTCCGTGCGTGGGGAGGGTTCAGCTTGGTGCTGGTTTGTGCCCTGTGGAGGACAATACGGGCAGCTTCCAGCCAGCCTGGGGCTCCAAACGTGCTGTCCGGAGCCTGCTCCCTCCGTGGCACAGAGGAGGAAGACGTGGGGCTGAGCCAGACTCTCCGAGGAGCACTGGGCTGTGTCTGGGTAGCGCAGGGATGTGCATCCTTGTGAGGTCTGGTTCAATCTAACCAGCTGCTGGGAGTGGGAAGAAACTGCATTGAATTGATCAGTTGCTGCTTCTGGACTGGCACATTGGCCCAGACCTTTTTCCCTCAGCCTTAACTCTCTCCTTGGTGCTGTCTCTTCACTCAGACCTACGGTGGCAAGAACCTGAAGCAGGTGGGCACCATCCTGCAGCGGGGGATCCTTATCCTGCTGCTGTGCTGCTTTCCGTGCTGGGCAATCTTCATCAACACCGAGCAGATCCTCCTGCTCATCCGACAGGACCCTGAGGTCTCCAGGTCAGGAGCGAGATCAAGTCTGACCTCTCTCAGGTCTGCAGCACGTGGGACATCAGCCCTGCAGGCGCTGAACGCTCTGGTTCAGACGGGCCTTCCCACAGCTCTGGCAGCGGGGAGAGCTCTGGGATCTGCCTTGCTGACAGGGCTATCAGAAACCAAGATGATGGGTCTAGGGTCCCCTGAACCTTCTCTGGAATCTTTAGGGTGCTCAGGCTTTGCTTTGCTGTTGCTTCCAGTTGCTTTCCTGTATCATTAACTGGGGCTACAACTCTCTCTCCAGGTTAACACAGCTCTACGTGATGATCTTTATCCCAGCTCTTCCAGTAAGTTGCTGCTAAAGCTCTCACAAGTTCTGTAACCCTCAGTAATGTTTGGGGGAAAGAGGGAGGGTCTTTGCTCTGTGGATCACAGGAGAGGGTGATTTAGGGTTTTGCAATGGGTCCCTTGATCTTAGGCCCTAAGAGATGTGTGCTGCTCATGACTGTTGGACTAGCAAACATGCACTTTTCCATCTCACTGTGCAAAGGCTTCTCCTGAAGCCCCATCCCTGTGCAATAAGTAACTGCCTATGGATACTGGAAGCAGGGGCTTCCCCCTTGGCTCGTAGCTCGGAGATGAAGGCTGCAGGTTGCTATCAGCACACACTCGCAGTGCCAGGCGTTTGCCTCTTACCCTGTCTTTCTGAAGAGACTCCCCTAAGAGAAGGAGCAGTTACCATAGAAAACAAGTGGCTGTCGGCTATCGCTTTCCTTCAGGCTCTCTCCTGCTGATGGAGAAGCTTGGGAGATCTGCAGTTTGGAGACCGATCTCTCATCCTGGTGGGAACAGAGAGGGTTAGTGCCCAGCCAAGGAAGGGACGGTGCCACTCTGCAAGGCCAAGGTTCCCCTCGGGCCCCAGCAAGGGAAGCTGCTTTGTGCTTTGCCTTTTGTTGCTCCAAGCTTGGCGTGCAGCAGTGTCACCCAGCTGAAATCAGCCGCAAGACCTAGGTGTTGTTGCAACATGCCTGGCTGTGGCATCCCGACACGGCGGTGGGAGGAGGCGAGGAAGGGATTTATCCGGGAGTGTTAAATTGTAGCTGGCTCTTGAACCGTAGCGACACCGGGTTCCTCTCTTGTGCGGGCCGGTGGGGAGGGCTTGGGACTCCCACGCAGCGCTGATGAAATGAATCCTCCTTCTTTCAGGCGGCGTTTCTGTACCAGCTGCAGACAAGATATTTACAAAGTCAGGTACTGTGTAACTAACTGCGCTCTGGGCCGCAGATTGTAGGTATTCCTGGGAATGCAGATAAGAGTGGTGATCTAAGTTCACCCTGTCCGAGGGAGCACTGGGCTGAGAAATGTGTGATCTTTAGTCTTCAGCCAGCCCTGCAGAGCAGGGAGAAGCCATGGGGACTAGTCTTGCTATACTCTCCCCTTTGCTACCTCCCAGTTCTTTGCTTCCCTGTCACAGGAGTCATGCTATTGCCATGCTGCTTTTGGGTAACAGCAAGGGTCAGTGATGGCTCTGGGCTCAAATATGTCTTTGGCTTCCAGGCGATCATTTTGCCCCAGGTGATTACGGGCATGGCAGCCAACGTCCTCAACGTGGCCATGAACGCCATCTTCCTGTACGCGCTGAAGCTGGGCATGGTGTAAGTGTCACCGGGCGCGGCGGCACCGTCTCCCGCTGCGAAGGGGTTTGCTCAGGGCTCTGGAGGGGTGTCTTGGGTGCCTGGTTCTGCCCCAGCCTTCAAAGAGAAGGCTGCCACAGCTGCCACAAAGCTCCCTTGGGTGCCACCAGGTCTCTTCTGGGGGAATTGAGATAGGGAAAGATGCTGTTCGTAATCTGTACATGTTTTTCCTCAGGGGGTCTGCCTGGGCCAACACTATTTCTCAGTACACACAGGCCATCCTTCTCTTCCTTTATGTGCGGTGGAAGAAGATCCATGTGGAGACCTGGGGAGGTACTGTCCATGCTTCATTCTTTTAAAACACTGCTGTCTGCCCTTGGGGTTTTGGCACTGTCACTAGGATGCAGAGTGTAGGTCTGATAGAGGGATAGAGAGACTAGGCTGAGCCCAAGCCCATGACTGTACCCCCAAGTCCTTTCTCTTCACCTTGGCTCAGGAACACGCTGCCATATAGGGAAGACCGGACTGACACTCTGGAAGATGTGGCTTGCAGTCCTTGTCCTGAGAGAGCGTCCAGAAGATGATACATGTCCCCCACACTGGGGAGAGTGCATTCATTCTGCTTCACCTCTTGCTTGCAGGCTGGAGCATGGACTGCCTCCAGGAGTGGGGTTCCTTTATCCGTCTGGCTGTGCCCAGCATGCTCATGATGTGTATTGAGTGGTGGACCTTTGAAATCGGGAGCTTCTTGGCAGGTAAGTCCAAACTCTCTTCCTTACCTTGAGTCAACAGAGCATCTTCCACTCATGCCTGCCATGGTGCTGCCTCTCCGCTGCACACCCAAAGCACCTACAGAACTCCTTCAAGGAGTTTTAATTCTGATGTGACGAAGGAAATGCTAAATCTCTTCCAGGGCTGCTCAGCGTGGTGGAGCTGGGTGCTCAGTCTGTGATCTACGAGCTCTCCTGTGCAGCGTACATGGTAAGCACTGCGTATGTCCCCCAGGACTGGCTCAGGAGGGCAGCGGGGTGGGAAGCAGAGCCAGGTACCAGGTTTGGAGGTGCCTGCTACATGAAACCCCTCAGTGCAGCCCACAAGCATCTGCCCCGAGGAGCCCCGCACTGTGCTCACATTAGCACCGCTCTGTTCCTGGGTAGGACAGTGCATTTTTCAGGCTTCTCCAATGTACCCAAAAAGATGTTATGCCCATGGGATGGGCTGTAACTGCCAGCTGCAGAAAGTAGCCTGGAACTGAGTGTCAGCGACAGCTCTTTGTCCCTAATGCTCCACCTGGGAAGAGACAAACTCTTGCAGTCGCTGCTGCCGCTCACCTCCTCCTTGTCTCCTGCTCCTCAGGTGCCGCTGGGCTTCAGCGTGGCCGCGAGCGTCCGCGTGGGCAATGCCTTGGGATCAGGGGATGCAGTGCAAGCCAAGACCTCCTGCATCACCGCCCTGCTCTGCTCAGGTCAGCTCAGGCCCCTGCGGAGCGGAATAAAGGATAGTTAGCTAGGTAGTTTGTGGAGTTTGCAGTGTAGTTAGGTAGGTAGTCTGCAGAGCAAAGCTGTTTGACTATTTCTTTTCCTTTCAGGAGTGCTTGCTGTAGTGGTTGCTACGTTACTGGGAGTCCTGAAGGATACTGTGGGCTACATCTTCACTAGTGACAAGTGGGTTGGCTGCTTTCTTTTAAGTACAGTTACTTGCTTGGTGGGCCTCATGTGTAATGTCCTAGGAACAGCTCATAGGTGGAGTTCATAAACCCCATCAGGCAAACATTCCCCAAACATCCCTCCCCACTGCCTTGTGTCACACGGATGCTGCTGGCTCTGGGACAACACTGGCAGAACACAAACTGCATGTGCTCCCAGTTGCAGGTCCAGCAGCTTCCCCAGCTGGCCAAGGTGGGACCAGTAGGTGTGAGAACCCCTAGCCTGCCTTCCCTGACCAGCATATACATTTTCCCAACAGGGAGATCGTTACCTTGGTGTCCAAAGTGATGATGATCTTTGCTCCGTTCCACTTGTTCGATGCCGCAGCAGTGAGTATTCCAGAATGTGGAGCAATCCCTCTCTGCAGGCTGTGGTGTCATGGAGAATGCAGAGCTGTCTTTTAATCCATAAAAATGATACAGGGAAGCACCCTGAGAACCTGCCAAAGCAGTTGCTTGCGTTAGCTACAGCTTCCCTTCAACATCCCCCTGTGCTTGTCGCTTGTACCATCCCCTGAGCTGCTCTAGAGGTACCTGCCAGGCTAAGTGCTGTCCCGCGTGGTGATTCCTCTGCCTGCCTTCCTTAGGCGACGTGTGGCGGCGTGCTGAGGGGCGCAGGGAAGCAGAAGATGGGTGCGATCGCCAACGCTATCGGCTATTACGCCGTCGGCTTGCCCATTGGCATCTCGCTGATGTTCGCGGCTAAGATGGGGGTGCTGGGTAAGTTTGTTCTCTGTCTGGTGTTGGGGACCTAGCTCTGTGCAAGTTGCCAGCTCTGCTCCTGTTGGGTCAAACCCCGTGGTCTCTCAGCTCAAGACTGACTTAGACTGAGCAAAGTTCTGACCCCACCAAGTCCTCAGGCAGGAGCAGGGTTTCTTTGAGCCCTCACTAAAATAACTCTCCCTTGTTGCAGGTCTGTGGGTGGGGATGATCATTTGTATATCTTTGCAAGCCCTTTCCTTCTCAACCTTTGTCATGCGCATGGACTGGAAGAAAGCTGCAGAGGAGGTAAGGCTGGAGCTTCCCTCACATAGCTCTTAGAAGGCTTTAGGCCAGTTCCTGTCCCACCACAAGGCTATAACCCTGCAGCCGTTTGCAGGGAAGGAGCAAAACAAGCCCTGTCCTGCTGCTCTAGCACAGGAACAATTTGGTGCTTTGGGAAGGAAGGTACAAGGAGGAGACAGACTTGCTTGGTTGGGCAAGGCTGCTCCAAGGAGAGCAACTCTTCTGTGTGTTTTTAGGCTCAAATTCGAGCTGGACTGAAAAAACTGGAAGATGTGAACTCCAATGGCACAGCTGCTAACAAAATATCTACTCTGGGTATGTAATCAGGCCTGATAACAGGGAGGGAGCCCAAGGTCTCCACCCAGTCCTTCCTTTCCCTCACAGTTCAGTCCTGGCTCAGCTGGACATGCAGTGTGTGGTGCTGGTCCCAGCCTAGTGACACTTCTGCTGCCTTCAGTAACGGGTACAAGATACTCGTCCCCTATTGCTACCCGGGCCGCTCCAGGGAAGAGCCAGCACCGCCACTGTTTGCATTAGCAGGGAGCACCTGCCACCTTGCTGCTGCGTGTCCCCTGTCCTTGAGCCCCGAGAGAGGCTGTCACCACTGCTCGTGCAGCAACAGGCTGGGAAGTCCAGGCTCGGCAGCTTGGCTTCCCTGAAACACTCACCTCTGTTCCCAGATTACGTCTCTGTCGATGCCGACGCTGTGGACACCGTGGTCTTGCCCGACAGCGCGGCGGGAGCTGAGAAGCAGCCCGACCAGCAGCTCTTCGTGCTGGAGGGGCCGGCGGTCCCCGCTCCCGCGCTCCGGAGAGCCCTCATGCTCCGCCGGGCGCTGGTGGCCGCGGCGGCCGTCGCTGTCCTGCTCGCAGGCCTGCTGCTGCGGCTGCTGACCGGCAAAGGCTAGAGCTGCCGTGGGCACGGCCCCGTCCTGGGAAGAGGACAACCAGGGAAGGAACTTCCTCCTCAGTAGCTTGTTAAGAGTCACTTCACTTGGTTTCTGGTTAAGTCAAAACCTCCTATCCCTCATGCTCAGTTCTTAAAGGAGATGGGGACACAGCACCCAGGAAGCAAGTGTGCGAGAGGCCGTCCCCTCTCCAGCACTGCGCTGGGATGTCACTTGTGATGCAGCCAGAGTGTGTCTAGGGCTGGCCAGGGAGGGAGCCAGGCCTGGTGCTGCCCAGCTCCAAGGAAAGCTCTTCATCCAGCTCCAGGGAGCCTTGGACCAGGCGCTTTGCTGAGGGCAGAGGCTCCTGCTGCCCACAAAGCGTGTCCTCCCACGGAGCTGCCCTCCTGGGTCTCGGCAGGTCTGAGCCCGCTCGCTGAGGCTACGGCAGCGCGCCGCCGCACCGGGCCCTTCTGCCAGGAAAGGGCTGACTCCCGCCGAGGTGTTGGTGCTGGCTCCTGGCCTGAATGCCGGCGCAGCGCCTAGAGCAACTCCTTTGCACTTTTGTAACCTGGGCTTTTGATACAATAAAGTTTTCTGAGTAAACCCTGTGTAGTTCATGGGCTGTGAGCATGGCCCTGGTCACTGCTGAGGTCAGTGCAGGGAGATGGGTGCTTGGTTCCTAGCACAAGCCTCAGACTGTGACCAGCTTTCACAGGGAAATAGCCTCAAAGGCTGATATGGGTGCCCGATACCAGCACCTGAGCCTGGCTGGGCTGCAGCAAGGAGCACTCAGCTCTGCCACATACAAATAGAGAGAGCCCCTGCACCTCGGCTGCTCCCAGCCCGTCGCTGAACCGCCCGGGAAACGCTTTGATAGGCAGCTGCGCTGCCCCGGAGCAAAGTCTGGGCGTGAGGACGGCTGCCAAGGAAGCGCCTTGCACCTTAACGCGAGTGTCCCCTGGCACCGCTGCCCCCTGGGCAGCTCTCCTGGTCACCTGCGGGCTGGGAATTAAAAAGAAAAAATGAAAAGGAACACAGAGTAAATCAGCTTGAAACACTCATTAACCGTGACCACAAAGGGCAGGGTCCTGGCCCCATGCGCGGGTCTGCTCTGACGTGGGAACCGTGGCAGACTGTGCCCACGTGGAGTCCCTGCGTTTGGGCACTGACGCCCGCGAGAGGAGGAGCTGGGCCCGGCTCTGCCCGCGGACCCCCAGCCCTGCCCGCCCGAGCCCAGCACCGTGCGGCGCACGAGGGCTCTGTGACCAGCGCGGGGCACCCAGCCGGCCGCCCTCGCCCTGCTGCATCGGGCAGGACGCTATATTTGGGCTGGCGGAGCGGTGCCGCTGAAACCCGACGCTGAGCGCGAGGCCGACAGCTGGAGCCAACGGGGCCGGCTTGTTTTGGCCGCCGCAGCGCTGCAGCAAGAGGGGCGCGACGGGCAGCAGCCCAGCCCCGGCCGACAAAGCCCTCGGGGGCAGGAACTCGGGAGAGACATCCCGGGGACCCCAGAAGCCTCCGTCTCGGCTGGCAGAGCAGAGCAGCCTCGTGCCCTCCCGCCAGCAGAGCCGCAGCGGGACAGGAGAAAGGCAGGTGGGTGCCAGTGACCACAGCGACTCTTCCCAAAGCCCTGCCAGTCATCAGCTCTTTGGGGACGGGGACACAGCCGGGCTGTGCCAGCGGTAGGTGGGCTGCGCCGGGGGGCTCGTGGGGCACCAGGTGCCTCCCGTGGGTGATGTGTGCGGCTGGTGCCGCCTGCGTGGGGACAGGGGCCCCTCGCCCGGCTCCCCGTCCTGCCCCGACCCCGGCCGCGTGCGGCGGCAGCGCAGGGAGTGCGGCGGGCTGCGCGGCGCTGGCTGAAGTTCACCGCGCCGTGGTTACACATTGCTCACCCTGGCGAGCGGGGCGCGCGGCGGCTTTAACGGAGCGCGCGCGGAGCCGCCTTCCACTGCCCCGGCAGCGCTGCAGCATGAAGCCGGCGAGCGGCGCCGAGGAGGGCGGCTGCAGCGAGGCCGGCGCCGGCAGCCCCGCCGAGCCCGGCGCCAAGAAACGCCGCTGCCTGCGGCGCCTCGTGCCCGACAACTTCTGGGAGGACGCGAAGAAGCTGCTGGTGCTGTCGGCGCCCCTGGTAGGGCTCCCAGGTGGAGAGGACCCGCGTGGAGGGAGAGGGGGTCAGAGCGGCCGCGGGCACCACGGGGAGCAGGGTCCTCGGCCAGCAGAGCTCGAACTCCAGAGCTCCTGGAGAAGATGCTCTAACTGCCTGGCAAAGGGGTAGAAACCTCAAACCAGTTTTACCTGAGGTGCCACGAGGGATGTGTTTGCTGACCGGTTGTGTCCTGGTGGATGGGTGCAGCTTCCCTCCTGCTCCGGGCCCCGCGGTGCCAGGTCTCTACCTCCGGCTGCCCCTCTTGCTCAGCTCTGTCTCTCCCCGTCTCCTCTTCCTCACACCTAGATCGTGAACCAGCTCCTGATTTTCCTGATCCACCTCGTCAGCTCCATATTCTGTGGCCACCTGGGGAAGGTTGAACTGGCCTCTGTCACCCTGGCCATCGCTGTGAGTATTTCCCTAGTGCCTTGGCACCTGTCAGGCAGCATCTCCGACCCGATAATGCCACAATCTGGTTAGGGAGACAGAGCCTGGGGCCATGTCCTGCGACACGGGGATAGAGACAAACTGAGGAGACTTTGGACTCTGACTTTTAGGAGCTCTCCCTTCCTGAATATCCAATGTTATACACACTCACATTTGTTTATTCCTCTGCTCCTTCCAGGTTATAAACGTTACCGCCATCTCTGTAGGATACGGTTTGTCTTCGGCGTGCGACACCCTGATATCCCAGGTGGGTCGGAGCCGCTGCCGCTCGCGCCGGAGCCGCTGGGTTTGCGGAGCGGGCGCCGGGCAGGGCTGAGCACAGGGAGCCGGGAGCACCCCGAGCCGGCTGGCGGGAGCTCGAGCTCCCCTTGACGCACCGAGTGCTTCCAGGCGCCTCCAGGCTGGGCCGGCGTCAGGGCGGCTCCGCTGTGCTGCGCCCTGCGGCTCCGCGGGGCCAGGGCTCACGTGGCCCTCTCGCCCCCCAGACCTACGGCAGCGGGAACCTGCGGCGCGTGGGCGTCATCCTGCAGCGCGCCACCCTCATCATCCTGCTCTGCTGCTTCCCCTGCTGCGCCATCCTCATCAACATCGAGCAGCTCCTGCTCCTGGTCCGCCAGGACCCGGAGGTCTCCAGGTCAGGTGGCCCCCGACACCGGCACCTTGGTCCTCCCGAGGGGGACAGCGGCCCGGCCCCCTGGCTCACGGGGCCCTCTCGTGTCCCCCCAGGCTCACGCAGGTCTACGTGACGGCGTTCGTGCCCTCGCTCCCTGTGAGTGCTGGGGCAGCGGGACGCGCTCTGCCCCGAGGACGCTCCTGGCTGCAGCCGCGCGGGGAGCAGGACGCAGCGCCCGCTCCAGCCACGGGCTTCACCCCCCGCACCAATTTGCTTTTCAGGCAGTTTTTCTCTATCACTTGGAGACCAGATACCTGCAGAACCAGGTAGGCGTCCCATAACACTCACCGCTACGGAGGGTCTTCTGCTCTGGGCATGGGGCTCCCCTCGGCCACAGTCCTGGCAAGTGGTGCTCACCACCGCCGGTGGCTCCAAGTTCTTCCCTGGAGATCACTCATGTCACGGGGACAGTTGTACCTGATGGACCTTCCTTTGCACCTTCCTGTATTGGGGATTTACCTCCAGCACCATCAGTTACAAAGTAGGTGACTAAAGTCACAAGTTTGCCCGCTGGTTTGAAGGTGATGAGCTGAGAAGGGGCTGGGCAGGGGCCTTTGCATCTCTCCTGAGGTTCCCGCAGCAGTGAGGCAGGTGATGAAGGCCACCTCCTCTTCTTCACAGATGATCATGTGGCCCCAGGTGCTGAGCGGCATCCTCGGCAACACCGTCAACGTGGTGGCAAACTGCATCTTCCTCTACGTGCTGGGCTTGGGCATTGTGTGAGTAGCACCCGAGTCCCGCGGCGCGAAGAGAAAGCCCACCTTGCAGCTGCAGCTTCAGCCAAGGGTCCAAACCAGCAAGTGGCTTAAAGGAAAGAGGCTTCTTTGCTCTGAGAAACGCGGTATTTTCAGAAAGGACTGACTTTGGGAGCCGGTACCTTGGGGTCTGCCAGCACGAGGGCAGGAGCGGCTGTGCCGGGAGCCGGGAGCAGGATGCAGACACCGTTTCTCCTTTCCCTTCCCTTCCAGGGGCTCGGCCTGGGCCAACACCGTTGCTCAGTACGCTCAAGCCATCTTCTTGTTCCTGTATATTGTAGGCAAGAAGCTGCACGTGGAGACGTGGGGAGGTGAGACATCTTCCCCCATGCCACCGTTGCTTGCTTTGCATGAATGCCCATAAATGTGTCACCCTTTCTATGGAGCACGACTTGTTAGCCCTGAAGGTGCAATATTAACCGGAGCGCCCTGCTGCGCCGCTGACGGCACGTGATGCTCGGGCGCCGTGCCGCGCAGGGAACATTAATCCTGGGAGCTCCTGGCGGCCGTGCTTTCTGCTGAAGCACCGGGGGCCCAAAGCAGGAGCAACGCGGACACCGGCGTGAGGGTCTCCTGAGGCGCTCGGCTCCTAGAGGGATCACGCGGAGGTGCCCGGCTTCGGGGTCCTGGCAGTTGCAGCAGCGCAGCACATACATGTGCAGTGAGGAGATTGTGCCAAGCTGAGGAGCGCTGACCTGGGGGCTTTGCACAGGGGTCGTGGCATGCAAGGCCCCGGCGGCTGCCTCGGGGCTCTGCGAGACGCACAACTTGGCCAGCTTGGTCCTGGTCAGGCGACGTTGCTCGTGTCTCCTCCCAGGCTGGTCCGTGGAGTGTCTCCTGGACTGGGACAGCTTCACCTCGCTGGCCATCCCCAGCATGCTCATGATCTGCATCGAGTGGTGGACCTACGAAATCGGCAGCTTCCTGATCGGTCAGTGGAGGGAGGGGATGACGGAGCGCGGCCCCGGCGCAGGGGTCCCAGAGGGCCTTCGCCGGGGGCTCCATCTCGTCACCGACCCCGTCCCCTGCCCCGCAGGCCTGCTGAGCGTCGTGGAGCTCTCCGCGCAGTCCATCATCTACGAGGTGTCCGTTGTTGCCTTCATGGTAAGGTCTGGCGGTTGTTAAAGCTCAGGCTTCCGTAGGAAGAGTCTCGCCGCCGGCTGCAGCAAGAACCGGCTCCGGCAAGCTCGGGTCTCCTCCTCCCGCCTGCTTCAGCCGCTGCTGCCCGTCCCTCCCGTGGACGGGTTTTGCACCAGCCCCGGCCTCCTGGGCGCCTCTTTGCTGTCCCTCCGGTGCCACCCGCGCGTGGCTCACCCGCGGCGCCCTGTGCTTGCAGATCCCGCTGGGGCTCGGCACGGCCGCCAGCGTGCAGGTGGGGAACGCGCTGGGCGCCGGCGACGTGGACACGGCCAAGAGATCCTCCTCCACGTGCCTGCTGTGCACGGGTGAGGCGGCGGGCACGGCGCGAGGGGCTCAGCGCGCCCCACGTCCCCGAGCGCCCCACGTGTGACGCCGCGGGCCCAGCCTGCTCCGGGTTGCTCAGCCCTTCGCTGCCTTTCAGGGGGGTTTTGCATAGCGGTGGGGGCCGTGTTGGCGGCCACCAAGGACGTGCTGGGCTACATCTTCACCAGTGACAAGTGAGTGCCCCGGCTCCCCGCCCCAGCGCACACGGAGCGGCCACCAGTTTCCCCCGTAACCGGTACCTCTGCTCCCTCGCAGGGAGATCATCGGCTTGGTGGCCTGGGTCATGCCCGTCTACGTCGTCTTCCACTTCTTCGAGGCCATGTGTGTAAGTCGTCGGGGCGCTGCGGCGTTGGACGGGACCCCGCACAGCGCGGGGGACGCGGCGGGACGGCGGCCGCCGGCTCCAGCCCCTGTCCGCTGCCCTCCCGCGCAGGGCGCCTGCAGCGGGGTGCTCCGGGGCGTAGGCAAGCAGAAGTTCGGCGCCATCCTCAACGCCATCGCTTACTACGGCGTGGGGCTGCCCCTGAGCGCCGTGCTCCTCTTCGTGGTCAAGATCGGCGTCATCGGTACCGCCGAGAGGCGCCGCCTGGTCCCGACCCGACCCCGCGGCGCTGCCGGCGGCTCCGCAGCGGCGGCCGCTGCCAGCCCGGCCCGCGGCGGGTGACGGCGTCTCGGCCCGCAGGTCTCTGGCTCAGCATGCTCATCTGCGTCTCCGTCCTCTGCAGCTGCTTCGTCGCCTACATCGTGCGCATGGACTGGAGGAGGGCGGCCCAGGAGGTAACCCCGACACGTGCCCTGCGCCCCGCTCGCTGCCGCGCCTGGCACGAGGGGCAAAGCCAGACCCAGCAAGGGGGGCACAAGCCAGTGCTGCCCGCCCCGCTGCGGCCCGGGGCCCCACAACTGCCCCGCGGGGCTCCCCGGGCTGTTCCGGGTGCCGCGTCTCGCCACACGAGCCGCGCGGGACCAACGCGGCAGCCCTGCCGGTGGGAGCTGCGGGTTAAGCGCCATCGTTGTCTCCCCAGGCCCAGCTCCGTGCAGGGGTGGCCCAGCAGCCAGCGGAGCAGCCGGGCGCAGAGCCCGAAGGATCCTGCAAGGCCCTGCCCCACGGCCTGGCGCCCCACACGCACGGCCCCATGGCAGCGGCGCGGGGCTGCATAGGTACCGTGCGGCCGGGTCGCTTGGGGAGGGACACGCCAGGGGCTCCCGTCTTGGAAACACTGGGACCCCACTAAATATGGGCTGAATTCTGCACACCAAGGGCTGCAGAGCCCTGCAAGACCCCAGTGCCCCTGGTCCACAAAGCGCTTTCAGGCCCGGGAGAAAACCCCGCGCCGACCTGGGTGACCCTGCCTTGCTCTTGCTGCAGCGGGCATGGACGCCCAGAACGGCGTGGTGCTCACGGGCATCACCAGGCTGGAGGGAGCAGCGGAGCAGCCGGAGCGGCGGGAGGCAGCGGCCGCCGCGCCGGCCCCGGGCGCCGCCGTCCCCCTGAGGAAGCTGCTGGTGCGCCGGGGGCTGGTGAGCGCCGCGGCAGTGGCGGTGCTGGCGCTCGGCGTCGCCGTGAGGCTCGCGACCGGGAGGCCCTGAGCGGCACCGAGGGCCTCGGGGCCAGAGGCGCCTCCGGACACACACGCAGTGCAGCCCGACCCGCAGAGCCGCCCGGCACCGGGGGGGCCCCTTGGGGCAGGGGGTCCCGCTCTGCGCGGGGCAGGAGCCCTTGCACCGCTGCCTAATAAAGAGCAAACCCGGCGGGACCCCGGGGCTCCTGTGCGCAGAGCTGCAGCCCCGGCTGGGCCGGCCCGGCTGCCTTTGGGGGCTGCAGCCCCCAGCGCAGGCCCGGGGGTCCCGCAGCCACAGGGTGCCCCTGGGACAGGGACCCCTTCCTGCACCCTGGAGCCCCGCGCGCTGCTCCTGCCCCGCAGCACCAGGCGCCCTTCACCACAAACAGCTCGTATTCCGCGAGGCTCAAGGTCAGGCTTCCAGTTACAAGCCTGGAGATAAAAGATGACCAGTAAACCAATAAAAAAAAAAGAGAAATGCAGTTAATTCTCTAAGCGTGAGTTTAGGAAACTGCGCGCAGCCTCTCTCCTAGACCCGGACACTCAGGTCACGGCAGCTCCTCCTGGTCAGGGCACAGCCCTGCACCCTGCACCAACCACGTCACACTCCCGTGTCCTTGGGGCAGTTGGCTGCAGCTCAGGGATCCTCT
Source organism: Rhynchotus rufescens (assembly GCA_032273925.1). NCBI lineage: Eukaryota > Metazoa > Chordata > Aves > Tinamiformes > Tinamidae > Rhynchotus > Rhynchotus rufescens. The sequence goes on from JAVCKT010022709.1 coordinate 16,228, forward strand.
GCTGTCCCCTCGCGGGCCCTTTGGCGCGGGGGACCTAGCAGGGCTTTCCCGAGCACCGAGACCTCGCTCATGCTGCAGTAAATCCCTTCAAGGGCAGCATGGTTCACGTTCCTAGAGGCTGCTTCTCTTCTGCTCCTGGGCAGCCTGCTAGGGGACAACGAATCTGGAGTGTCCCCAGGGCCACCAGGACGATGACAAGTTCCACAAGACCTGAGAACACAACATATGCCACGCTTGATGCCAATACAAGACTGTTTGCTATAGGGCTCACCCAAGACATAACATATAGATAACAGGCTCTGCCACAACTTTCTTGGCTTTCACACACTTGTGGCAAATGACTCCCCAGTTCAAGACCTACAAAGACTCCCATTTGCACCACAGACAAGACAAGTCCTCCTTCCACCTGCCTTTCATCACTGTTCAGTCACAACTAATGGTTTAGGTCTAGATCAATCACTGTAATTCAACAGGAACCTCAGCCTTCATTCAGCTCAGCGTTTCTCTGCTTTGAGTTGCTTTCATTTCCTTCTCCCTCTTCAGAGGACTAGATATTTCAGAGGAAGAGCAATTGCAGCAAAATCAAGTATAAAGATAGGAGTGCAGGAGGAGAACGCGTCGTGCAGAGCCACTCGCCCAGCCGCGCAGCCCGGCGCATCCAGCAGCTGCCACCTAGAGACACGGTCCTGACACGGCACCAAGCCCGGCCTGGGAAGAGGAATGAGCCACAGGTTGCCAGCGACAGCAGGGGCTCAAAGGAGCGCACAGAAACACGAACGCTCAAGGCCCGGCCTAGCCCCACACTCTGCTTTGGGAGTATATTGCGTGCGCCCCACTTGCAGATACCGTTTAACATTAATACTCTTACATAGACTAGAGGAGCAGCAAAGCTGAAGCTGCTCCTTATCGCAGAGACGCGTTACAGGACATTCCTCAGTCTTCCCACACAAATTCCCGGGGATGTTGTGTGAACACAAATCCCTGACCTGAATTCCTCACCTGGTACAAGAGACCCTGGAAGCAGGAGACTCCCAAGGCACCCATGTCCGTCTCTGTTGGAAGGAAGGCTGGGACACAGGGCTGTGCAAACCCAGAGCCCTGCGGCAGGCGCCCAAAGGCCTCGCGCGGCACAGGGAACATCTCCGGAACGCGACACCTGGGTCCAGCTACACAGGCAGGCGCCACAGGAGCTTTCGGGTATAAATCTGTGTTTATTTAGTACTTGCAAAATGCATTATTATAAAAGCTTAGCGCAGACTAAAAAGAAATTCCATTCATTGCACAGTAGACAGAGGTTTCCACTTCATATTGCAGAGAATTGCATTTATCCCAGATTCTTCATTTTTCCTTCTTTTAAGATGAGACCTTCAATTTCTCCAGCACCCACTCCCCAAGCTAAAGCAGCTCCCATGTTATTTTCAGTGCAAGATTAGAGGAAAGCCAGGGGCTCACACACAAAGGAATGCCCTCTGCTTCTGGAATTGCTTTTCCTTGGAGGAATCAAGAGCTACCACGGGCTGTCTTTCCCACTTTTCTCAGCAGACCTGCAAGCTGCTTTGTGCCAGCCAGGATACTCTGATTTGCAAGGCAGATACGGTGCAAATGCTTTCTTGGCCATTTTGTAAAAAGCCACCCAATTTTTCAGAGCATGTCATGAAATTCACACCCCAGAGAGGACCCCTCTGCAGCTGCGCATAATCCTTGTGCACAATCCTTGCTTTAAGGGATCCACGGATACTCCACCTCGACTAGAAGGCAATTGGGAACCTCTGTGTTGCTGCGGCTCAGATGAGCACAGCCCAAAACAGGCATCCCAACAGGGCAGGGAAGCCACTGCTGCCCCCGAGGAGGGGACCGTTTGTCATGAGGAAAGCCGCCCCCGGGCAGCTCTCTGCGCAGCAGGACTGGCACAGGCAGCACGGGCAGGTCTTGCTCCACAGTCCTCCCTTTGGTTCCTTCTACTAAATGGTCCCTTCACCTCAACACAGCTTTTTAGCGAACACGAGTCCTCGTGAAGGTTGTTCTAAGGCTGTTCTGTGCTCCCAGCAGCTCCGTTACCAAGGAGAAAAGTCATTTCCACCAAGCGGGCGCTCAGGGGACGGTGACGATGGCAGCTGATGGTGGCACCTTCTGCTCTCCTCAGTGGAGGGCGGCCTGTGGAGGCAGGACACAGCAACACCGGGAGCTGCGGGGGGCAGCGCGGCCCCTCTGCAGGGCAGCAGCCCCAGCCCCAGGCAAAGGCCGTCGCTCCCGGGCGCTGCGGGCCCAGCTCGCTGCCCTGGGCCCTCATCCCGCACCCAGGGCTGCTTGTCTGGGACACCCTGGCAGCTCCAAAGGCGAGAGCCAGAGAAACGTCCCTAGGCTCCCCAGGATCCTTCTCCAAGCCCGACTCACTGCTCTGCCCCAGCTTCGCCCCACCTCACACCGAGCCTGTGTACAGTAAAGAGAAAGACTCCTACCTCGCTGCAAGAGCCACAGCACCGCTCTGAAACCTGCTCCTCCTTAACTCCCACTGAGCCAGCCCAGCCTCTGAACGGCCAGCAAAGCCCACAGGGCTTTTCTCTTCAGCACAGACTGGTGGTTCTGAGGAAACCCAAACGGTTGGGAGAGGCCCTGAGTGTCGCCCTGCAGCTCTCCGTCCCGGCCGCGCGTGCGGAGGACAAGACAAGGAGGCTTCTCCCCACATGCCCAGTGCCTCCCCCTGCACCCCTTTCACCCCTCGTCTCCTGCACGGCTACTCCCTCGGGCCACCAAGGCACGGGGCAGGGATGGGAAGGATGCTGTGGAGTCCGATGAGGAGCCCCCACTCCTGCTTCCCCTGGCACATCACGGAGAAGCGAGGGTGCATGTGTGGTTTTGGGTCTTTTCCTCCCTCTCCAGAGGCATCTTGAGCTCTCCAAGCAAGTTCAGCAGGCTTCTGCCTCCCACACAAAGACAAGGACATCCCACCCTGCCACTTTCCCCTGGGAGCAGGAGGAATTGGAAATGCCTTGGCTAAGGGCAGGTGGAAGCTGCCGCTGGGTGCGGAGCAGGAGCTCTCCCTGACCTCTTCCTAGGCCCAGGTCTCTTGTTGCAGCCCCCTTCCCCAGAGCTCCTGCCTACCGCTCGGGAAAGCCCTGGAAATCAAGGGCAAAGTGCCCCAGGACATCACGGCCCGGTGCCACCTGCCCAGACAGAGCAACAAGCACCAGGGCAGCCCAGCAGACCCCTTGGAGCACGTTTGCTTTCTAGGCAGCACAGGCAAGAGCAGGAAAGCAGTCTCCGCAGTTTCAGGTGAGCCAGACGTTGCAAGGACCAAGCCAGAGCAGACACGTTGGCTTCGGGGAAACAGCGCAGCCGCCAGGGAGGAGCTTGCAAAGGACCCCGTGAATTGCAGGCTCCCACGGGAAGCAGAGATGCAAGCTCACCTTGATCAGCACGGCAGCCACGAGCCCCAGCAGCGCCAGGGCCACCAGCCCCACTCGACCCCACTGAAAGTGCTTCAGCAGGAAGAACTTGGCCCAGGCCACCTTCTTCTGGCTGGCCGGCGGGTAGCGCAGCTTGTTGGTCCCCTCCATCTTCAGGTCCTTGATCAGGCAGGAGCGGAGGTGCGAGAAGGTGTCGAAGCTGTGCTGCCCGTGGTAGGCGCCCATCCCGCTGTGACCTGCGCACACAGAACCACAGGTCACCTCGCGGCCTGGGCTCGCCGGGCCCCGCTGCTTCACGTGGTGCAAACGAGGGCACCAGCAAATTCTAGTTGCCCTCTGTCTGCTCTGCCTGTCAACTACCCCGCATTTTCCTCACTGCAGCTGAAAGGCCCAACTGCTCCTCTGTAGCCCTGCAGAAAAAACGAGCCCTTCCCTTCTGCAGAACTTGTCCCAGGGCTTGGGATGTCCACCCACCTCCATACCTCGCCTTCCCCACACCCTTTTGATGGAGCAACCTCCAGTCTGCAGCATGTTCCCATGGGTGCTGTTTCCTGGGCCTCCGAGCCCCCACTGGCTCTCCTGGAGCCTGATGCGCAAGACACCAGAGGTTAAGGAGCCCCAAGAACTCACCGACACCCCCAAAAGGCAAGCTTGAGAGGAAGAAGTGCATGATGACATCATTAGCAGTAACTCCTCCACTAGTCGTCTCCGAGATGAATCTGTTGATTAACTAACAGGAAAAGAAACACACACAAAAAAAAAACACCTAAAGAGGCTGCACCCTCTTCAAATAAGTAAAGACTGTAACTAGAGACGGATGAGAAGGTGGGGTAGGAGCCACAAGCGCCACCGCGGCGGTTTCCCGTGGCTGTCAACTCAGACAAGCCCCTGTTGGCAAACACAACGCAAGGCAAAAAGAAAAACTCAGAGGGATGTGGAAGCAGGAAAGCCAGGGGCTCTCCTCCCCAGCTACGCTTGACATCGACACCTGCAGCACTGGATCACCCGGAGCCGGCCCAGCTGGGGAGCAGAGCTCAGACCCACCTTCTTGTTGTTGGAGAACACGTAGAGGGCGAGCGGCTTCTCCCGGCTGTTGATGAGCTCAATGGCCTCGTCCGCGCTCTTTACTGGCACTATAGGAAGGATGGGCCCAAAGATTTCCTCCTGCATCACCTTGGCGTCCGGGGACACATCCGTGAGGATCGTTGGTGCTGGGAAAACAGCACAGCAAGACCATGAGCATGGACAAAAGAGGGGGCCCAGGGCAGGAGCCAAGCCTGAGCAGCGCTAGGGTCGAATGCGCAGCAAGATACACCAAAGCAGCCCCCAAACTGTCCCTCGTGCCCCCACGGCCGCCCCAGCCCCACCTGAGGACACGGCTACCTATGAAGCAGGAGGCCTCATCAGCCTCTCCCCCGTGAGCGACCTTCTGCCCCTCCAGCAGGGCCAGCACCCTGTGGAAGTGGCGCTTGTTGATGATCCTCTCGTAATCCGGAGACGACTTCACGTCGTCCCCGTAGAACTCCTGGCAAAGGACACGGCGACGTCACCTCGCAGCCGGAGCCGCCTCGCGTTACCGGCCTGAGGGTCTAAGCGGCGCCCAGGCGCGAGCTGCTCCGCGCTCACCCGCAGCGTCGCCTTGACGTTCTCCACCACCTGCGCCTGGATGGCCGGGTCGCACAGGATGTAGTCGGGGGCGATGCAGGTCTGCCCGCAGTTCATGTACTTGCCCCACGTGATGCGCCTGGGCGGCGGGGAACAAGGAGCCTCCAGTGTCTGTCCCCTCCAGGGCCCCACGGAGGGGCCCGTGCCCTCCTGTCCCGCACGCTCCTGTCCCGCACGGTCCCGGCCACGGCAGCCCCGGCGGCCTCACCTGCAGGCAACGGCCAGGTCGCAGTCCCTGTCGATGTAGCAGGGGCTCTTGCCGCCCAGCTCCAGGGTGACGGGCGTCAGGTGCTTGGCGGCCGCTGCCATCACGATTTTGCCCACGGCCGTGCTGCCCGTGTAGAGGATGTGGTCAAATCTGTGTGTCAGCAGCTCCGTCGTCTCGGTTACCCCTCCGGTGACCACCGGGTACAGCTCCTGGGGGCAAAGCAGAGCCTTGTGACTGCCCTGATCTAGAGCAACAAATATCAGGGTGCAGCTCTCTAGGGCACAGACTCTCTTGTGGGTTGTTCAGGACCAAAGCAATAGGAACAGATGCAGTATCTGCTTCTTCTGCTAAAACCAAACTTGTCACCTCATCCCTGCACAAGAGGACTAGATTGCCAGAGCCAAAATGTGCCTCAGTGGACCACAGCAAGGGAGGAGAGAGCTGCCAGGTGAGCTGGGCATGAGGCAAACACTGCTTGTAGGGCATGGATTAACAGCACGTGGGAACGGAGGTCTGACTGCCCCGAGCTCCCCGCAGAGCCCCTGCTTATAGGGGAGAGCCGGGCCCAGGCAGCACCCGAGGCACCCGGCTGCCAGCAGCGAGCAGCGGGACGGGCAGTGCAGGGACCCGCGGGATGGGTGGCACCGGGAGCCACGGGACGGGCACTCCCACCTGCACGCTCTGTGGCAGGTGCCAACAGGACTATCACATTGCAGAGAGATTATCCAGGTGTGTCAGATCACGCAAGAGCTCGGAGAATGAGAATGCATTATTTGGAGCATATGCCTGTGCAATTTCAAAGCAGCCCAACCCTTCCCGTGCTGCTGCTCTGTGCCCTTTTCCAAGAGGACCAGCAAGCGAGATGCCTCCGAGCTGAGGCCGAGCTCACGGGCCGCACTCACCGGGTCGAGGTACTTGGGCAGCAGGTCGGCCAGGAGGCGCGCCGTGTGCTCGCTCACCTCGGAGGGCTTCACCACCACGGCGTTGCCTGCGGGAGCAGCCCGGTGAGCGGCGCCCCGCGCCCCCCGCCCGCCCGCCGCGCGCACCCACCTGCGGCGATGGCCCCGATGAGCGGCTGCATGACCAGCACGAAGGGGTAGTTCCAGGCGCCGATGACGAGCACCAGCCCCAGCGGCTCGGGCCGCACGAAGGCCTCGTCGCGCAGCGTGAGCAGGTTCCTCTTGGCGCGGCGCGGGGCGGCCCACGCGGGCAGCTGCGCCGTGGCCAGCGCCAGCTCGCCCAGCACGCCCAGCAGCTCCTGGCTGCAGGCATTGGGCCCGCTCTACAAACACAGGGCGCTGGCAGCGAGCGCGGCACCCGCCACAGGCCCGGCCCCGGGACTCCAACTCCGGTCCCAGCCCGGCCCCGGGACCCCTAATCCCGGTCCCAGCCCTAGCCCCTGGACCCCCAGCCTTGGTCCCAGCCCTGGGACTCCAACTCCGGTCCCAGCCCGGCCCCGGGACCCCCAATCCCGGTCCCAGCCTCCCAAATCCTGGCCCCAACCCCAGGCCCGGGACCCCCAATCCCAGCCCCAGCCCCAAGACCCCCAATTCCAGCCCCAGTCCCAGCCCCGGGACCCCTAATTCCGGCCCCGGGACCCCCAATTCTGGCCCCAGTCCCAGCCCCGGGACCCCAATCCCGGCCCCAACCCCGGCCCCAGTCCCGGTCCCCCCAGCCCCAGCCCCGGTCCCAGTCCCGAGCCCCCCAGCCCCGGTTCCGGTCCCGGTCCCAATCCCAGCCC
>JAVCKT010022711.1:0-42371 GCA_032273925.1 Rhynchotus rufescens
TCCTCGCGGGAGCTGCATCTGCAGCGCTGCGTTTGCCTGCCAAAAAAAATCCTAGCACAACTTCTCATTAACTTTACATCATGGATTCTTAGCGGATGTCTTAATTAGGCGCTGTTTTTAACGGGAATGTTGCGCTAATTAAAATCACACCCTCTAGGTGAAGGTAAGCTGCAAGTTGTGCGGAGCCCGGGCTGACGGGCGAGGGTGGCGAGGGCTGCTCGGTGGCCCGGCCGTTGTGGGGCAGAGCCGCAAGGGCAGCGCGCTGCGAGCGAGCGTGCGCTCGTGCCGCCCCCCTGGGCTGCCCCGCTGCCCAAGGGCGCTGCTCTGCAGGCATCCGGACTTGCCAGGCCGGCTCACGGCACGGGTTTGCTGCGGGGCAGGAGGGCATGAAGGCCTCTCGGAGGCATCGTCTTTATTAGTGGTGCGTGTGTGAATGCTCAGCATGGTTATCCAGCCATGCAGATGCCTGGAGCTGCCTCCATCAATACCCATGCCAGGAGGCAGGGCAACATTCCCAAATGCAGGCATTCGAAGCCATTGCAGGTGCCCGGGGATCCGGTGCCGCCGTGGGGCATGGGCGCGTGGTGAGGGGCCCGGTCCCGGCAGCACTTCCTCGCCCCGCACTCGGCCGAGCGCAGCGTTACCCGCACCCAGCGCCTTCATTCGCCTCTCACGAGCGCTTGGATCTCGCTCGCTGCCTCCGTGAAGACCTGCCGCGAGCAGGAGCGTTTCCAGCTGCTTTGTTTTCTCTCCGTGGTGTCAGGCTGCTCGTGGGCTTTTCCTGGGCTGGGGGGGAAGGCTGGAGGGGGCTGGGGGGCCGCGTTTCGGGAGGCTGCGCTGGAGGGGCTGCCTTGGCCTCTGTCCCAGCCCCGGCTCGCTCAGGGTGTCCCGAGGCTCCCGTGCAGCACGGGGGGAGCTGCTGCTGCTGCCATTGCTGCTGCTGCATTTGCTGCTGCGCTGGTTACACAATTGTGCCCGGGGCTGCGGGCGGGCTGGAGGCCCTGGTGCTTTGGGCACTCTGCAAACACCGATCCCGGCGGTCCATTCCCTAAAGAACAGACTGGTCTCGGGCTCAAGTGGCCGAGGTGTGAGGATGAAGCCTCCCAGAGCAGGCGGTGGAGGCTCTTGTTGTGCAGAAGGGATGGAGAAGCGCCTGGACTTTATCGTTCTGCCGAGGGGTGGTTGTGGACGGCGGGGCGGGCAGCGATGCCCGGGCTGGCCGGGCACTGGCAGCAGTGCCCGTGGCTCTGGGGGCTGCTTGGGTCTGTTATTCCACGCGGGCTCCTTCCCCCCATTTCAGGACACTCCCCAGGGCTGTACATGCGTGAGCAGCCCTGGCACAGGCGCGCGGGCCCTTAGCTCTATTCCTGCTGCATTACGGCTCTTGCGGCTCTTGCTTCCTGGCTGTGGCTTTAGGATCCCTTCCCGGGGTGCGGAGGGGGCCAAAATTTAGTGTGGCAAGCGGAGATGGAGCTTTCAGAGCCCGGGTCTGGTAGCCCCGCAGCCCAGCGCTCCCGGCCTCAGCCTGTCCGTGTCCCTTTAGGAAACAGAGACAGACATCCCTGGATTCGGGAGCCAGTGGGGACGCCAGGCTGGCGGTCCCTGCACCGTCACCGCCGTGCTGGGCTCTGTCCCTCGCTTCCCTCCTCCCTGGACATGAGGGGAGCTCCATCAGACCCGGGGCCTTTAGGAGGTCTTCCTAGGTTTGTGTTTCTTCCGTGCCCAGTTTGGAACAAGAAGTCCTCTGCATTTCCCAGGCTTCTGTTGTACTTCTCCCTCCATCCCTGATCCCTGTGTCGGGTTGTCCTCGAGCACCGGGCTTGTGCGCCTGGAGCAGCTCTTGCCGGGATTGCTTATCCAGTGCCTCCTCTTTCTCCCCATCATCATTCCTGGGGGATGTTTGGCTGGTCTGGGGGAGCCCTGGGATGTCGGGGGAGTCCCGGGATGTCGCTGGTGTGATAGGGGATCCACGGGACCCCACTGGGTCCTGCTTGCCCCGCAGCTCCTGCAGCCTGGCTGGTGTTTGCTCGCTCCGCGTATAAATAAATAAAGGCTTTAAAGCCTGTGCATTTACTAAATTAGCTCATCGTCACAATTTTTCAAATGGATCAGCTGACGGCAGAGAAATGCCTTTGAAGGTTATTGAGATAATAAAAGGCATGAGGGAAGTTCCTTAATTCATCTGAGTTCTCTTTTAATTTGCGGTGTTGGGGGGGAGACGAGGCTGAATAATTAGCTCTTCTGAGCGATTTGTTCCTCTGAAAAGGCCCTGGCAGGGAAGGGGGCAGCCGGGTCTGTGAGCACCCGGCAGGATGGACCACGGGGACCCCCGGGGTGCGCTGGGCTCGTGCTTCCCCTTGGAGCAGGTTGCGTTGATGTCCCCAGGGCCCTTAGGGGCTGGGGCGCTGCCGCTCCGAGCTGCTGGTGCAAAGGAGGCGCTGGCGACCACCCGTGCGGCTTTGCCGGCCTCTGGCTGCCGGTCCCGGCCCGAGGAGGTTCCGCATCCTTGGAAAAGCCCGTTTCCTCGGGAGGTTTTGCCTTTGCCGAGGGCTCCGCGAGCCGCGGGCTTCGCCATGGGGCTCCCATCGCTCTCGCGTTGTTTCGCCTTTTGAAAGTCAGGCCAGTTTAAGGCTTCTCGGAATTGAGAATCCATGTAATGGCCCAAGCTCGCTGCAATTTGTGCAAATAATTTCAAATAACACTCGAGTGGGTCACGTGCGCTGCTGGTGTTTAGAGAAGCTCGAATTATCGAACTGGAGGAAGTCATTAGGGCTCGAATTTATGGGAGTGATAAAACAACTTTTGACGGCAGGTTCAGCTCCTCTGTAGCTGGAGGGAATATTTTCTTCTTGTCAGATCAATAAACAATTAATTTCAACACAGGGAAGCAGAGAAAAAGAGTTTTCCCGATTTCTAAACTCTTAATCAGCAACTGATAAGATGATGGATAGACACGAGAATTTGAGATCTTTTAGTTCTGAAACCTTGACCTTGATAACTAGTTCTTAAATGCACGGAGCACAGATGCTGCTGCCTTTGCTGAATAAATCCCTTTTTAAATATAGAACTTGTTCCTAGATATTTATGCCTCCAACATGTTTAATGTAGCTTTACTTAATAATCTGCTTCAAAATGCCGACTTTTCCCCCGCATTTTAATTGAAATCCAATTTCCATTCAGACTTCGGCTTAAACTAAATGAGTTTTAAAAATATAGTAAATAAGAAATATAATTCACTTAGTTTCAGCATAAGCTGCAGAAAGAAAGGATGTAAATAACTGCTGAAACCTGGGCGAGCTGCAGCCGTGGGGTCGGCGCCGGAGCCGGCTCTCGAGACAAGCTCCAAGTCCCGGGATTTGCCAGGAGGGGGGGAACGCGGATGCCGGGGGGAACGGGGTGACGATGGGGACGGGGGCGATGGGGATGGGGGATGTGGCTGCTCTCGCTGTGCCAGGACAGCTCCGCCGGTGTCCCCGGCACACAGGCAGTGTCTGCTTGCCCCTCGAGGAGTTAGCAGCATTGCACGCGATCCCACCTTGTGCAGGGAAGGGGATTGAAGGGGGGACTGGAGACCCCCGAGGGCCGGCGCTGCTTTGGGCACCGGGCGCGATGCTCCGGCGGGACCCGCGTGCCCCTGCAGAGCCAGGGCCCCAATAACGATGCTGCCGCCGGATTTCTCCTTTTTTTTGAACTGGAGCTATCTCGGGTATATTGCAGGAGTAATTAGCACTCCTGCGCGGGCTGCGTCTCCATCTTTAGCGCGCGCTGATAAAGCCTGATTCAGGCGGCTCGTTATCTTTTTTTAAAGAAGTTTTTATTGAAGTTGCGTGGCGTTGCCGTGGCGACGCGGCGCCCGGCTCCCCTCCGCCCGCGCGGATCCCGGCGCGGGGGGGCAGCGGCTCCGGGGGGTTCCGTGGCGTGGATTCCCATCGCCCGCCTCCGCAACAGGGATCCCTGTCCCTTTGCACGGGGCAAACGGGCCGTGGGGCAGGAGCCGCCGCTGCGGGAATCACCGGGGAGGAGCTGCCCGAGGTCTCCATCCCCGTCGTCCCCATCGCCCACCCGGAGCTGCAGGGCCTGGCTGCCCCGTCCCTCCGCTCCGCTCCGTCCTTCCTGCCGCTGCCCCCTTCCCCCTTCCGCGCTCCGTTTTCCTTCTCGGTGAGCGATTTCCTTGTGGCGTCGAGGCAATGTGACCTGGTTCTGTAATAAATAGGAGGCTTATTAGAATTAAAGCCCAACAGTGTTAAAAAAGCAATCTTTGCAAGATTGAGGCCACGGGGGAATTGCAAATTCTGAGCAAAGACCTCATTTAAAGCCTGGAGCCAAAGGCAGGCGTGCAGCCCTGCAGCGCGCGGCGGGAAGCGGCGGTCGCAGGCGGCAGCGCAGGGCTCGCTCGGCTCTGCGGCTTTGGAGACGCTTCTTGGGGGGCGTCCCGGGCCCCCATCCCGGTTTCCCATCCCGTCCTGGGCCATCCGTGCGAGCAGGATGAAGAGGGAGCAGGTCTCGGAGCGGTGGCGGCGGGAGCAGCCGAGGTCTGGAGCTCCCTGTGGCTGCTGGAGCAGGGAGATCCCTGTGCGTGGGAGCCGGGCCCTGGCTCTGCTCCGGGTCCTCTTCCCGAGGGATCAGCTAACAGGGAAACTCTTATCCCAGCCCTTGGGATCTGTAGCTGTTCTTGTGCTCGATGCCTAGGGCTGCAAGGGGTGCTCCAGACCCCGCTCCAGACCCCGCTCCAGACCCCGCTCCAGACCCCGCTCCAGACCCCGACCTGAACGAGCGGCTCCCTCGGGAGCAGCAGGGCTTGGAGCCGGGGAGGCTGCGGGGGGATGCGCGGGGGCCCGCGCAGCCCGGGGCCCCTCTTCCCTTTTGTTTGCGCCCTCTTTTTCCCCTCCCTGTGAGTGCTTCATTTTCCAGAGCTGTCATTTTACATAAACCTCTCGGCGAGGTACAGCCATTCCCACTGCCAGAATCTCCATATCAAACACTCGCAACGCGCCGCCGAACTGACAGCGCCGGCTCCGCGCGCCCCTACAAAGGGCTGCGGCTGCGAGGATATAAATACCCGCGTGGAGCCGCCGCGCTGCCCTGCCTGCTTCCCGCTTCCCTCCCTCCTTCCGTGATCTCCGCTTCCCGCTGCCCGCCCCGCCGTGCGCTCCCTGTGCGCTCCTCATTGCAGGTGCTGGGTTCAGGTGTTACATGCACTGAGCTGGCCCAGTTCTCACCCCGATCCGTGTGCCTGTGTGTGGGGAGCTGGGTGCAGCTGCCCCCTCCTTTCTCCCAGCAAATCTCTGTGTTTTCCCTTATATCCAAGGGGAGGCAGCGGCTGGGACAGCCCGGCTGGGTTGCAGTGGGTGCTCGCTGTGGCTGCAGGCGGTTTGGGGTTTTGGGTAGGTTCAAACCTGCCGTGTTCCCGGGGCCGCGTCTCGTCTCCCCGCCGTGCGCGGGTGATGGAGCAGCCTCACAGGCACGTGGAGGGGAACGGGAGCCGGGACGGGGCTGGAGAGGCCACGTTCCCGCTGGGATGCAGGGTCCGGCTCTGCAGAGTTCACCCTGTTCATCCCCAGCACGGGGAGTTTTGGTGCGCGCTGATTAACGGCCTCCCTCGGATGTGACACGGCAAGATAAAACATGAGCGACTGCGTTCTTTGACTTAAAACTTAATTAAAACTATATATCAAAAACACGAGACCCTGGGCTTAATAAAACCTGATAAAATTATACTAATACACTTCAACTTCAATCCCCAGCTCCCTGATGGAGGAGCGGGAGAGGCTGAACCTGTAACGAGATTAGAAGCCTCCCGGGTGTGATTTACAGCACGGTCCTGGTGGGGACGCAGCGCTCTGAGGAAGGCCGGGGTGCGTGAGGAAGAGGAGGCGCTGCCAGTGCGCGGGTCCGCTTCCCACCTCCCACAGTGCTGGTGCCGACCCGGCCACGGGGATGCCGGGGATGCTGCCGGTGGATCCAGGACTCCAGGCGGGTTTGGCGTTCCTGCAGCACGAGGGATGCTTGGGAGCAGGATGCTAATGCGGAGCGGGAATCATGCGGTGACGGGAATCGTGCGGTGACTGGGGAGGTCGGAGCAGGGGGACGGGAGCCAAAGTGTCACTGTCCTTGGAGCAGAGTCAGGCTCTGGCACGGGGCGGCGGAAGAGCGTGGCGGGAACAGCCTGGAATGCTGTGTGTCCTGCAGCGCGCTTGCCCTCCCCACTGCCCCCGCTACCTGACTGCTCTGCGCCCGGTTTGGGGCTCCAGGCCCCTTTTTGGTGAGTCCGCACAGGCCCGGCAGCAATTGCACCCGCCACATTGAACCGGAGCGGTGTCCGCTCCAGGTGCTCCCGAATCCGTCGTGCCGGCCGATCCCGGCACGTGCAGGGCAGCTCAGACCGCCCGTCCCTCCTGCCTCCCCTGCTCTTCCTCCTCCTCCTCCTCTTCTCTCTCCTCCTCCTCCTCCTCCTCTTCCTCCTCCTCGTTTGCCCGTCCTGCTGCCCCGCGCCAGCGGAGCTGCCTCTGCCGAGGCTGCGGGGGCCGCCGCGTGTGTAAAATTAGCACTGCCTTGTTAGTCCTTTTCAGGCTAATTCGGAGTGAAATGCTTTAGCAGCGGTGGGCTGATTCTATCAGGAGAACAAGGACTAATTAAATCCACTCTGACCATCAAGCAGTAAATTATTTATGCCCAGACAGATGCAATCTAATCCGCAGCATCCAGCACGAGCGGAGCCGCATCCTGACGGATCGGGGTGCACGGGCGGACGGGAGGCTCGGAGAAGCGGGATAGGGCAGGGGAGCAGCGCGAGGGCCCTCCCGGCGCTCCGGGTATCCCGCGCTGCCCGCCGAGGCCCTGGTGGACCAGCCTGGCGGCCCCGCTGCAACGGGAACCCTCCTCCTCCTCCTTCCCGCGGGAGGAAGGCGCAGGGCGCTGAGCAGGCCCTTCCCAGGCCTTTCCCGTGGATTCCCATCTCCCGCGCCGAGCTGCCGCCCACCCGTACTGCAGAGCAATGGAGCTCGCGGCACTGGAGTCCTGAGCGCAAGAGCATTTTCTCTTTTTTTTTTTTAATTTTATTTTTATTTTCCGTTTTTGACATTGCTCCTCAGCCCCTCTGCCACGCTCCTTGTTAAGCTGTTAAATCACTCCATTTATTTAGTATGAGCATTGCTGAGAGCTCATTTTTATCTTGGCGAAAACCAGGCTTGCTCATGGACACATAATGAAATTGTATAAATATACCCTTAGCTGGGAATCTAATTTATTTTCCCTGTTCATTATGGGGGAGAAGGCCATTACGAGACGTGGAACTTTATTTTTCCCCCCAGTGCTGGAATTGAAAGGCTGGCGCGGGCGCTTTCCATGCTGATGATTTCGCCCTGATTCAATTTGGAGACGGTCAGAGCTCAGACATGGGAGCGGAACTGACGGGCCCGGGCAGGACCGGGGCGTGCACGGGGCCGGCGTGCGGCTCCGTCCATTTGTCCGTCACTGGCATCGATTTTTCGATGGTATCGATAGCGCCATAATGTGTGTTTATAGCGCCGTAATTAAGCGAGGCCGTTCAGCGGCGGCGTTAAGTGCGCGGCGGATTTACGGCGGGGCCGCGGGCGCGTGGCGCTGGCCTCGTGGCCGTGGCCTTCGCTCAGCCCTGGGCTCGCGGACGCGGTGCGAGCGGCACCGCGGTGCCGACGGCGACGGGTTTACGGCTGGGAGCAGCCTCGGTGCCGGCCTCCACGTTGAACCTGCCCCGACAGCCTCCGGAGCCGCGGGATGTGCGGGCTGAGCCTCCTTTCAGCCACTGGAGTGGGGACCAGTGCGGTGCCTGTGGAGGCTGCTGGGATCCTGCCCTGCTCTCCTTGCTGGTCACCGTTGGAGCAAACGGGTCCGGAGAGCGCCCGGAGCCGGGTGCCCAGTGCGCGTGCCGAGCTCCTGCCATGCGCAGCCAAGCGAGGGCCTGAAATAGGATGCTCAGCCTCGTCCTTTGCCTGCCTCTCCAGTGCTGATGAGCCACTCCGAGGTTGCTATTTAAAATCCTAATTGCTCTAATCAGCTCGCCTCTCGGCGGCGCGGGGCTCAGCTGGAGGCGGCCAGCAGCTCCGCGCTCCGGCGCCCTTCCGCATGTCCCCCGCGCGCTCGCCACGCAGGTGCGTCCTGGCGCTGGGCCGTGGCGCGGGGACATCCTGGCGCTGCCCGGGCTGGAACGCTCTCCCTGCTTCTGGAGGGGCGGCTAGTGGCGATGGATGTGTGTGTCCAGGGCGATGCCATGGATGTGCACGCCCGGGGCGATGCCATGGATGTGTGTGTCCAGGGCGATGCCATGGATGTGCGCGCCCGGGGTGATGCCATGGATGTGCGCGCCCGGGGTGATGCCATGGATGTGCGTGCCCGCTTGCAATGCCATGGATGTGCGCACCTTGGATGATGCCATGGATGTGCACGCTTGGGGCGATGCCATGGATGTGTGTGTACCTGCTTGCAATGCCATGGATGTGTGTGCTGGGGTGATTCCATGAATGTGCCATGGTTACGTGCAGAGCCAGCCACGGAGTGGGCGCTGTGTCTCAGCCGGGGGCTCTGCTGGCCCCAATCCCTGCACTGAGGCAGGAATCCTCCTCCCGGGGATTTTACAACTTGCAGCAGGCTTCCCGGGGAGCGAGGACATTTCTGCAGTTATTCAAGGACAACCCTGCTCAATTAAATCCCGGCGTGGGACTAAGCAAATGGGCTGCTGAGATCAAAGCGTCGGGCTTGTTTTTCAACTTTTTCTTTTCTTCTTCAAACCGTGGCGAGGAGCATGGGCGGGCGCCGCTGTTTTCTGTTGCCATTAGCGTTGCAGGGAGGAGCAGCTCCCGTTAAAGCTGCGTGGAGGCGCTCGCTCGTGGCAGCGGCGGGTCGGTAGGTGTTGGTCCGTGGGCAGTGCCCTCGGGGTGCCAGGACCGCGGCCTCGTTGGTGCTGCGTGGGTCGCGCTGGGGCGGGAGCTCCGCGTCCCGCCGGCTGCTCCTGCCCGCGCCGGGACCAGCCCTTGGCCGCCGGCTCCTCGTCCCCCTTAAACAGTGACGGGCTTAAATTTCCTGGCCTCTCTAATAGATTTTTATATAATCACTACAGTGCACTTGTAAAGAGCGATAGATCACGTTCATTGCTTCTCCCCGTGATTAATTCCCCATAATAGTGCTCTGTAACGCCAAGGCAGGGAGAGAGCGGGAAGAAAACCCCACGTTATCCACTCTGTGCGCCGAGTATAAATGAATTAGATTTAATTTTTGTTTAATTGCTTCCATAGCTCAGCCCCAGCTAGCTGTGCAGGATAATTTATTTGGCAGCCTGGAGGAAAGGAGGGGACGGGAGCGCGTGCCGCGAGGGACTTAGCCGCGGCCTCGGTGCCCCGTGGATGTTGGGATGCGCTCGGTGATCCCGGCACCGGCGCCTCCGTCCCGCTCTCTCGTTGGTCCCTGGCCGTGGGGGCACCGGGCCCTGTTCAGGATGCGCCGGTGGTGCCGAGTGGGAGCTGCGGTTAATCGGCTCCCTCCGCGCCGGGTTACCTTGGGCCCGTTAATCAGCTGCAGTAATTACAGCCCCGATGCCGCACGGGGAATGTTAATGCCGCTGTGGGACACGGGGGGCGAGGCCGGGGGGTTTGGGCTCTCCGGCCGCACGCAGCCACATCCGCAGCCTCCCCGAGCGCCGTGGTGCCCACACGGATGCACTGGGTGTCCCTTTGGCACCGCTGCGGCGCGCGGAGCCGGCTCTGGCACCGGCCGCTCCAGAGCGCCGGGTTTAAGGATGCTCTGCACAACCTTTCCTGCCTCGCTCTGGCCGGGGAGCCGGCAGGGTTTGCGTGAGGAAGGAAGGGAACAGGGCAGGGAGCAGCTGAAAGGAGGTTTTCAAGCAGCTTTTCGGTGCCATTCGTGCAGGTCCGGCTGGGCCCGGTGCGTCGCGCTCCTCTGTGCGCTGTGGATATCAGGACGGGAGCCCCCCTGGTTCCCAGCGGCCGCGCGGGAGGCGGCAGCGCTGCCGCATCGGGCGCCGTTAGCTGCTTAATGCTGCTTCCGAGCAAATAATGCAGGCTGGGGGTGAATGGCTTAACCAACCTCATTACTATTGTGCATTTAGCAGCTCGCAGGAAGATAATACCTTTCAGGTTTGACCCAATTTTAGTTTTTGTTGTCATAACCATGGAAAATCGACCTTCAGAGACCCTCGGCACTGAGCCTGAATAGGAAGTGATTTGCAGCAAAAGTGCCGTGCGGAATGCGTAATGCAATGTGTGCGGAGGAGCAGCGGCAAGAGGCGCCCGGGCAGGCCCAGCTGGAGCCATCCCCGTTGGCAACAGGGTGTCGGGGAAACTGGGCAGCGAGGTGGGCTCTGGTCCCGCTCCGAGCTGGGGTCTGCAAGGGAGATGGGAAGTGCCTGGAGAGCGGAGCTCGTGCAGGGGCTGGGGATGTGCACAGAGCTTCCCAGGCAAAGTCCCTGCTCCGCGGGACATCGCGGGCACCTATTGCCATGTTTTTCCCGGCTTTTGCCCTTCCCAGGCCGCTCACCCTGCGCGGATGCTCGGCGCCGAGCTGCGGGGCAGGAGGGTTCCTGCGAGCCTCGCACTCACTCATCAGTGGTGCAGCCTAACGAGCCGGTGATTAGCGGGAGGGGGAATCCCTGCGGCTGCGGGAGCTTCGCTGCTCCTCGCCTATCCCAGAGGTTTCCCGGCCGCCTTCCCGCCGGGGGCAGCCGGATGCGGTCGGGATGCAGCCGGGGTCCCTGCAGCTCCCTTGCCCCTCTGCTCCCACCCTTCCCACGGGCCGGGGGCTGGTCGGGGTGCCCGGGCACAGGCTGTGGCAGCGCTTCCCTCTCCCAGCTCTTTAACGTGCCGACCTTGGGGGACCTTGAGTGCTGCTCCCGCTTCCCTGAGACTTGTCAGCAGCCTCTGCCCTGTCCCGCAGGGATCAATCCCGGCCGGTGGAGTGGGAATGCCGAGCTCAGGAGCATGGGGAGCGGGGGACCCGCTCTGCTCCGCTCCGTGGTTGACATTGCGAGGGAAGAGGGGCCCTCGTGCTGGGCACGGGCTGGCAGATCAGCTCGGTGCCAGGCTGGGCGCCGGGGGCATTGCGCACAGGGCCTCGCTGCTGCGGCGCCCGCCACTCTGCCCCTCTCTTGCAGGTTGAGCCACGGCTCCGCTCCGGCGCCGAGGCCCGCCACGGCTCGGAGGCTCCTCGCGGGCACCCAGGTAGGTGCCAGCGGAGCAGAGTTGGGGCTGTGAGCAGCGCGTGTCTGGAAGCATCCAAGGATGGGGATCGCGAGCATCCTTGTCCTGCACGGGGCCATGGTCACCCAGGGAGGCCTATTAAAGGGAAGCGGCGCCGCTCCCGATTCGTTCCCGATCCGAAGTGGAGCTCGGCGTATCGCCTTGGAGCTTTCCTTGTCCTTCAGCAAACTCAGGGTGGATGCGATTGCTCATGGAACAAGGGTCTGACGGCGCTGGTAGGAGCAGGCGTCGTGTGGGCGCCGCTGTTATGCAAGCTGCCCACGCGGCGCTGCCGGCGCGCGGTGCTCCGAGCAGCGCCGCGCCGCTCCGGGAGCCCCCGTGGGTCCCGGGGCGCCCCGTGGGGCTGCCGGGCTGCCCGGGGCCCTGCAGCCGGTGCACGGTGAGGGGGACCCGCGAGGACGGGTCAGCGCCGGGGCTCCCTGTGCGCGCCCGGGCAGCCGCAAATTAGGTCAGGCTTGAAAGTCAGCTTCTTGGCTGCGGATTTAATTTGGCTTTTGCAGGCTAGTTATCGTATAATAAATTCCAGGAGATTTAGGGAAAACATGCCCGGGGAGGCTTAGCTGGCGTGTAACGAGATTTGGGCCCGTTCCCTGCTGCAGAGCAGCCCGCAAGCCAGTGCAGGGACGGTACCACAGCTGGGATCCCGGGAGCTGGCGCGGGAAGAGCCCCGGCGCTGGGGTGGATGCGCTCGGCGCAGGGCTGGGAAAGGCCGCGATGCCCCAGCAAGGGAACGAGATTCCCATCGCGTTGGGCACGTGTGTGACGGCCCCAGCTGCCCCTCGCTGCCCGGTTGCAGCTCGCACTCGAGGGGCGCGCTGGGGCCGGCTCCGTGTCCCGGCCCGCGGCCGTGCCGGGCGGCTGCAGCTCGCCGCGGCAGCGCTCGCTTAGCATGCAGCAAGTGCACTGCTCGGGGAAATTTAGACGTGATTTTTTTGTGCCTGCATGTAAATGTGGGTAGGTGCTGTCCTGATTGATGGCAATTAGCATTTTCTAACGGTAACAGCTGTTCGGATTGCCAGGAGGCTGGTACCTAACGCCCACGCTGCCATCTGCTCCGCTGGGCACTGCCTGGGGAAGCGGCAGCAGCGCTGCAGACCTGCGAGTCCTTGCCGGGGCATATTTAACTGTATTGTGCAGCGTCTTTTTCTTTTCTTTTCTTTTTTTCTGAGGGAAAATAATAATAATAAAGACATTTTCAGGTTTATAAATAGTTCGTTCTGTTTATTATGGGATGGAGGCCCTCCAGCTGATGAGCAGCTCGGGTTTCTGCGCAGTGAGAATGGGGCAATGAGAGCAGCACGGGGCCCGTTGTTCCTGGCCCAGGTGGTCCCAGGCAGGGACTCCAATGCAGGGAGCATGCAGGGAGCGTGCAGTCGGATGCAGCGAGGTGCCACACGCTGCCAGTGCCTCGCCATGAGCCAGGATGTTTGTGCTGGTCCCTGTGCGCAGGGCAGGTGCTCTCAGCCATTTATAGCTGCTTATTTTTGTGCCAAAGCTGTCGTGCAGTTTAAATAGCTCCCGTGCTGCTCCGTGGTGCCTCCTGCCTGTGTATCCGCAGCGCGGCTCCCGCGGTGCCGGTGCCCCTGGCTGCCCTGGGCCCCCGCAGGGCCGGGACAGCCCTGACTTTCCCGCGTTCCCGATCCGGCAGCGCTCCCGGCTGCTCCCTCTTGGGCAGAACCTCCCCACGCGCCCTGGAAACGCTCGGCTCTTTTCCCAGATGCCGGAGCCGGTGACTCAGAGTCACCCGTGAGTGAGTAACGCGCCCAGAGCGTCGCCGTGCGTGTTCCAGGTTAGCGCGGGGGTTCTTGCCCGATCTGTGCGTGCGGCTCCGCCGCTTCCCGCACTCCGTCCCACGCTGCGCAGGGCTCGGCTCGGGGTGCCGTTTGCACGGGGGACCCCGGCTCGGGCGCTGTCCTGGGATGGGGGACGCTGCAGGGGACGAGTGGGTTGCAAACTGGAGCGAGGCAGGGAAACCTTCCCGCTGCGCCCGCGATGCCCATCCAGGCCTCGTGCGGATCCAAGCGCGGGCGCCGGGCACGGGAGCGCCCGCCTTGCTGCCATTCCCTGCCTGGAGCAGCCTCGGTGCCGCTCCAAGAAGATGGCTGCGCACGGAGGGTTTGATCTATTTTTAAAGCGAGCTCCAAGCTGTCTCCTGCTGCCCTCCCACCCGCAGCTAAACGGAGCCCGGAGGCTCTGGGCGCACGGCAGCCGCCGGCTCCGGCTCCTGCTCCAGCCCTGCCACCGGCTCCGCTGGCTGCTTCCCACTGCTGGGGAGCCAGGGGCTTCCCTGGTTTTCCCCCAGGGACAGCAGCTCCCGCCACGGCTTTTACTCCTTCCAGCAGTATCCGTGCAGCTGGAGCTGTCATGTGGCAACTCCGCTGCCTCTGGAAGTTGGTGTTTTCTCCCCCTTAGATGCCCTGTTATTCAAACCCAGTTCTCTGTGATTAAGGTTCTTTTGCTAGGGGGTGCCTGGCAGTGGTGACTCGCACGAGCGAGCAGCGACGGGGGTCCCTGTGTGAGCTCGGGGCCGCTCTGCACGTGCAGCCAGTCCCCACGAGGGGCCCGGCCCCATTTCGGGGTTCTGGGACGCCTCATGGATGGGGACACCGGTTGGCAGCTGCCACTGGCTGCAGCGCGCGGCTCTCCTTTCCTCACCATCCTTCCTGCCCCTGCGCTCGGTTAATGGGCTCCCGGTGCGGCAGGGAGCGCGGGAGGCTCCGGGTATGGATATTTGGATGGACAGCTGTCAATCAGGCGCAGCGGCCGCAGGTGACAGGGACACGTGCGTCCTGCGGCTCCCTGCTCTGCCCACGTGCCTTTCGCTGCAGCAGGGGTGCACAGGGGGATGCATGTGGGATGCACACAGGGATGCATGCGGGATGCATACAGGGATGCATGTGGGATGCACATGGGGATGCATGTGGGATGCACACGGGGATGCATGCAGGGATGCACAGAGCCACGAGGGTGCCGGGGACGGCCCCGTGCCCCAGGCCAGCTCTCGGCGGCCGCTCCAGCCCACGCTGACCCCGCTGCATGCAGCCGCGCCGCCACGGGAGCGGAAAACCCTTTCTCCTGGAGGCGCGGAGCTATTTCTCGCTCTGACCTACATGTCAGCTCCGCTCCAGCACTTGCCGGGCCCCGCGCAGCCGCCCGGGGGCAGACGGTATTTAAGGAAGCGGGAGTTTCTTGGCGCTGCTGTGGCGCCCGCGCCTCCCCCCAGCCCGGCGCGGAGGCCGCGGCGCCTCCTCGCGCCCGCAGCGCGCACGGCCCCGGTGCCGCCGGCGCCGCAGCTGCATGCGCCGCTTCCCTGCGGCAGGAAACCCACGTTGAGCCCCCTCTGCTCTTGCTTGTCTTTACTCCGCTGCAGAAGCGGCTCGGAGCTGGGGGAGCTGCTCCATGCAACCCAAGCAGCTTCCCCAAGGCAGTCGGAGGTGCATTTGGGGGCTGCGAGTGCAGCAGCTCCCTTAGCACGGTGAGTCGCAGGCAGAGAGCTCGAGGAGAGAAATCCTGCTGGAAACGGGGTGCGTGGTTTTAACAGGGAAGCGAATTATCCGCTGGAGCGGCCGGAGCCTTTGGGGGTTCCTGCTCTGTTTGCGACTGTTGACTCCGGGAGCTTCTGATGCTCCCTCGGCCAGCGCGCCAGGAGCTGCGTCCTCGGAGGGAAGCTCCGTAGGGAACGCGAAGCCCCAGGGATGGGGTTTGTGCCGAGCGAGCCGGGGTCCTGCTGCTCGTGTCCAGCCCGCTGGTCCCGCGTGTCCCTCTGCATCCTGCACAGGTTGTGCCATGCTCCGCAGTGGGATCACGCTCCGGGGCTCGGCATTCCCGTGGGTTTGCCTGATCCCCGCTCTGCTCCCAGGATCCCCTTGGAAAGGAGGGAGGGAGGAACTGGCTGTGAAAAGCCCCGTTGCTGCCCCCCTGCTTCCTTCCTTGGGAAGCGAGAACCGCCACGGAATTCCCGGTCTGTGGAAAAGGGCAAAGGAAAGCGGGGCAGGGGAAGGGTTAATGCCGTGAGCCTTTCCCGGGGCAGGAGCACCCAGGCTGCGCGTCCGCCCGCTCAGATCCATCCTCATGGCCCTGCACCGGGAAAGTTCTGCTTTTTACTCCATCTTCCTAGAGCAGAGAGGAAATTATTCATAATTAAAAAGTAATAATAACGTGGAACGGAGGAACCCAGCTGTATAATCCCCGCACAAAAGGGGGAGTGGGGGGATCTATTTTTAAAGGTTTCCCCAGCAACAGCGGGTTTGTTTGCAGGCCGTGCTGCTGCGCGGGGCGGCCGCTCCGCAGCTCCCGCGCGGAGCCTCCCGGCCTGGAGCGGCTTTCCCAGGGTTTTGCTGCTGGATCTGTGGGGAGCGAGGTGCTGGCGGGGCAGGCAACGTGTCTGCACCCCACACCGTGGGGAGCTCCTCTGTGCGCTGCTTATTCGCTCTGAGCAAAACAGGTGCCGGAATTGGCTTCCCAGTGATTCCACCTGGGATGTGGCTCCCGGCTGCCCGGCCAGCCGAGGGGCAGAGCAGGGAGGGACTCGGACGCAGAGGCTGCAGGTGTTGTGACCACAGTGCGGATAACAGAGCGGGGAGGCTCTTCTTTGGGAGCTCCCATATCCCACCGGCAGCCCAGGCCCCCGGAGCTGCAGCTGGACCAGGCTCTTGGCGAGGGGAACGGAGCGGATCTGCAGAGCTCGGTGCAGCCCCCAGCCCCGCGCTGGGGAGCGCCGGGATGCTCCGTGTGGGAAGGCTGCGGATCGGGGTTCCCTCCTTGTTGGACAGCAATACTCCCAGCTCTTCTCCATGCCCATCCCGTGGTGGCTGAGCCGTGGCAGCCCCGGGAGCCCGGGCCAGCCCCAGGCATCAGCTCCGCTCCGCGCGGTCCTGGGGGTGCTGCCTGGGGACAAAGAAGGGATTTAGTGTTGGGAGAACCTGCCCAGAGCAGGGAGCAGCTGCCAGGGTGCGGAGCGGCCCGGGCGGGCGGGCACCGCGGCTGCGGAGGAGCCGCTTGCCTTGGCAACCTGGGAAAGGAGCTTTTCCCACCCACTCCTGCCCATTTTCTGGGGTTTGCAATGGCTTTGGGAAGCAGGTAATTGCAGCGATCGCATTACGTGTGTTGGCATTAAAGGCAATTGAGGGGCCTGTTTGATAATTAGCTGTGCTCGTGTGCAGCCCGAGACACATTAACCTTTATATAATCCTGGGCTGTGGGGGATGAGAAGAGGATTTAATGGAGAAGCGCAAAACTGAGCGGTGCCGGTGCCAGTGGCACGTGCGATGCCCGCAGCGCCAGGCCCCCGAATCCCGCCCTTTGCAGCGGTTTCGCTCCCGGGGAGCAGGGTGGAAGCCCGGGACACGCGCTGCTCCCTGCCCCTCGCGGAGCCCGGCGCCCATGGGGCCGCGCGGGGCTGCGGCGGGCACCGGGCGGGCAGCGCGGGGAGAGCCGGAGCGGGGAAGTCGGATGCTGTTCCCATGGCAACGCTCGCAGTCCCTTCCTTCCTCCCCGCTTCCCGAGGATGCGGAGCCCGGCCGGCTGCTCCCCCGCGCGGCAGAGCCGCCGGCGCGGGACCGTCCTGCGCCCGGCCCGGTGGGAAGCGCCGCCCCGGTCCCGGGGGCTCGGGGCCCTGCGCTCCGGGCACCGACCGGGCTGCGCACAACCGGGACGCGTTTTCCCAGTGCTGCCGGGGAGCTGCTTTCCAGGACCTGGGTGACCTCCTGTCCCCAAGCGGGAGCCCGTCCCGGTGTACAGAGAGGCCAAGGCGGCTCCGTTTTCCCGTGGGGAGCCCGGGTGCCGTCACCGGCAATCGTTAATATCCATCAGCACCATGCAAACAAACTCCCCGCTCCATTTATTCCACCCGGCTCCCGATTTAATTAGGTTTTCCAGTTTTCTGCTTGTCCTGGGCCGATCACTCCTTAAAACAGTGGAGAATTAATTTGCACCTGCTGTCAGAAAGCGTCTCTCCCCAGTTAGAAAAATAATTAAGCCATCATCACACATCAGGGGTAATGAATCACCGCGCGGCTCCCTTCGCAGGTCGGTTGTTTCCTTGCACGGCGGTGGGAAGGTGCAAACTCGAGGTGAGCAGCGGCCAAGCTCTCCGGGTGCCTCCCGGCGCCCGAGCCGGCGGCTGCTCCTGGGCACAGTGACGAGCAGGGGCTGCCCACGGCCGCTGCAGCTCCGGGACGCACCGATGCTGCTCCGCATTGGGCGCCAACGTGGCACGAGGCTACGGGGCCTTTGTGCCTCCTCATCCTCAGCGTGCGCTTGGCCATGGGGAGCCTGTGGAGGGGCGATGGGGCTGCTCTGTGCCGGGATGGGGACCCGCACCTGCCGCGCTGCTCCCCAGTGCGCCCCGGGCACCGGCTCCTTTCTCGCCGCCGTACCGCTCTGCACCCTGGGCTGCCGCGTCTGCTGGAGCGAGCGCAGGGGAGGCCCTGGGGGTGCAGGGGAGGCCCTAGGGGTGCAGGGGAGGCCCTAGGGGTGCAGGGGGGTGCCAGGGGTGCAGGGGGCTCTGTGCTTGGCGCCCCGCTGCTCAGCTCCCCTCGTTCCAGGCACTCCTCTGTGCCGCCCTTGGCTCTCGAGTGTGCACGAGGCTGAGGCCGGTCGAGTTGCTGCACTTGTGACCCCAGCCCCATTGCCTGCTGTGTGCCCTGCAGGGGATCTTCACCGCGTGTTGCCGCTCTGGGCGCTGGGGTTCGCGGCAGGGCTGCTCGCGGTGCCCGCTGCGGTGCCCGCTGTGCCGCAGCCCCTGGTCTGCGGCTTCGGGGGTGGAGATGAGAGCTCCTCTTCGCCCGTTTGTGCTCGCACCTGCTCACATGAAAGCCCAGTGCCCACTTCAGTGCCAGCTGATTAAATTAAAGTCCTAGCGAGTTTGAATAATTTTCCCTGTGAAACGTGGCAGATGGCCTCCATTAGGCGTCTGCTCCCGGCATCTGCCAGGATGTGCTCGGCCCCGCTCTGGAAGGCGCACAAAGGGGAGCGCCAGCAGAGAGCCCCGGCCACGGGAGCCGCTGCCTCCGGCCACGGCGCAGGAGTGGAGCGCTGCTCTGGGAAGGGAGCGCTGCAGGAGGAGCAGCGT
This sequence comes from Rhynchotus rufescens, assembly GCA_032273925.1. NCBI lineage: Eukaryota > Metazoa > Chordata > Aves > Tinamiformes > Tinamidae > Rhynchotus > Rhynchotus rufescens. Next base: position 18,319 of record JAVCKT010022711.1, read on the forward strand.
CCCGCGGCGCCGGGCACACGCTGCAGCGCGCGATGCCGGCGGCACCGTGGGCACCGGCACCGGCAGCGCGGCCGGGGCGGCGGGAGGTGAGTGCAGCCGCGCTGGGCACACGGCGGCTCCGGCTCCTGCTCCTGCCCGCTGCGGCCCTTGGTGCTGGGCGCTTGCAGGGGCGTCCTGGCTGCCCCGCATGGGGGGCTGCTGGGGGTCCCCTGCGCTGCGGGTTGGGGTCTGCAGCACGGGGGGCTCGAGAGCGGCCCGGGGGCAGCTCAGGGCCGGGCGCACTGCGTGTCCCGCGGCGCTGGTGGCGAGGCAGGTTCTGCCGCTAGAAGGTGCTGCAGCCCCGCGCTCGGCGCGCGCCCGGCCGCCAGCGTGCACCGCTGCGTGCTGCAGCGGCACCATGCACTGCAGCGGCGCCGAGCCGCCCCGCCAGCCGAGCCGCACGCGCCCCGCGCAGCGCGGCCTGCGGATCCATGCACATCGAGGTGGTTTCCATTGAGAACAGCTTAATAAAGCGGCAAGGAGGCAGCTAGAGGCTGTGCCATGCGGCGGAGCACACACAGAAACCCGCTCCTGGCCCATCGTGCTCGCTCCTGGCGTGCTGGGCTCGTGCAGGAGGAATCACTGCGGGTTTCCCAGCGTGCCGGCCGGGATCCAGGGAGATCTGGGCAAGGGCCCCTGCGGCCTCTGTCAAGCGATGCCACCGTGTTGGGGACCTGCTGCCTCCCGCTGCTGCTGTATTTCTGCCCTCGATATGGCGAGGTGTTCTCCTGCGCTTGCTAATTTAGCCATCGTCGTGTTCTTTTAATTAAATTAGCATCTTGTAATGTGCTTTGGCCTGCCAGCACAGCTTAATGTCTCTTCCCAGCTGCAGGGAGCTCCGGGCTGCTCCAGCCTGGGATGCTCAAGCGAGCGGGGCTGGCGTGGGTGGGATTGGGTGGGATGCTCGGGTGCACAGGGCTGGTGCAGGCGGGATGCTCGGATGTGGATGGGGTGCTCTGGTGCAGTTGCGATGTTTGGATGTGGATGGGATGCTCCCCCTCGCATCTGGAGGGATTTCTGGAAGTGCTGGGGAGGAAATTGGGCACCGAGGGAAAGCAGGAGAGCAGGGACCTCACCCAGGACCTGCCCTGGGTGCCGGCAAGGAGCAGGAGCCAGAGCAGGAGCTTCCGTGCAACCGGTCCCCATGTCTGGGACTCGCAGACCCCTCTCTCGTCCCTGCGCGAGCCGCCCTGCCGCCGTCCTGCAGAATACCCCCTGATTTATGGTGCTGCTTCAGCCAGTCTGTAACCCTGATTGCTTCTCCTTCTCTTTGCCTGAATTTCACTAGTTTGCCTGGAATATTAATAATTAAACACTGAGGAATTATGTCCCGAGCAGTCTCCTCGGCTGAGCGCGGCTGACGGTTTAAACGCGCGCCGCGGTTTTAGTGGCTCTTTGATAGAATTTTGCTTCTTTCAAACTGCTGACACCGGTGACCCTATAAATCAGCGGCTGCGGAGGGAGATGTCCTGGCGGCGGCTGCGGGGCCGCAGGCTGGTTTGTGAACAGGAATCAGGGCGGCAGCCGGGAGGTGCCGGGGGCAGAGGGGCCCCGCGGTGCTGGGAGACCCGGCTCCACTGCCCAGCCCCATCCCGCCTGCCCCGGAATCCCGGGAAGCGGGAGGGAGTGCGTGGCCCTGATCCCATGTGCGATTCCCAGGGAATCCCGGGAAGCGGGAGGGAGTGCGTGGCCCTGATCCCGTGTGCGATTCCCAGGGAATCCCGGGAAGCGGGAGGGAGCACGTCGCCCCACTCCCAGGCGCCGCAGGGCAGGAGCCGCCGGCGCGGCAGCTTTGGTGTCCAGGACTCTGCAGACCCTCTGCTCCCAGCGCGGAGCCGGCGGCTCCCGGTGCCACACGGGGCTCCGGTCGGTCCCCCCGGTGCCGCGGCCGCATGGAGCTGTCCCCGGGATGTGGTGCCCGGCCCTTCCACTCCCCTTCCCGCCGCTTCCCGCAAAGCCGGCACTTCATTTATTCTGCAGGGAGAAGAATTCGCATCTCCCCAACCAGCACGGACCCAAATACAAATAAATTCCCCTCAAAGTGCAGTCGTTGGAGAAAAGCAAAGGCCGTTAGTCAGGCTGACATCAGAGGAGCCGCATTCGCTCCGACAAGCAGCGAACACCGATGTTTTATTCACCAGGCCTGAAAAATCCCTTCCCGAAGAGGGGGCCCATAAATAAACCAGCGTGATGAATATTACACGGGATAAAAACTGATAAAGCAAGGGCCTGAAACCCAGGATGCACAAGGAGGGCAGGGAAGTGCATGGTTTCCATTGCATGTAATCCTGCGTGGCAGCTGGGAGCAGGCTGCGCTGGGCTGTCCCCGTGTCCCCGTGTCCCTGCTGGGTGCAGGCCCGGCCAGGGGCTGATCCCGGCTGTGGTGCAATGGGAAGGCTGTGGGAGCATCTTCAATACAGAATTGTAGTGTTTTGGAGCCTTGTTTAAAGCGCCGGGGTTCATGCGTGGGGCCACCCTGTGGTCTTGGCTGCACCGTGTCCCGCCTGCTGCGGCTGCACCGCTCGGCTCCGGCCGGCAGGTCCGCGGCACCCTCGTTTTTGATGATTCCCGGAGTCCATCAGAGCTTGATCGACAGGACGGCAGTAGCGAAGGCACCGCCTGGGGCAGAGGGTGAGCCAAGGGGCATCGATGTCGCTGTCCTTGTCACCCATGGGCCCTCCAGGAGTGCACGGGACGGCGCAGGGTGTGGGGAGCGGCACCAGGGGGTCCCCGGCGGCCGCCCCCAGCAGTGAGGAGGACCGTGGTGGGTTTCGCTGGCTGGGCGTCCAGGCGGGCGGCTGGAGCGGTGCTCCCTGCTGCTCTGCAGCCTGCAAGCTGAACGCGACGGCGGCGCCGCCCAAGCTCCCCGTAACGCAGCGCAAGCGGCCCTGCCACCAGCCGGGATCTGGGAGCAAACGGACCGTAGATACCCCTGGGGTCGGGGCTGGGAGCAGCCGGGGCAGCAGCGGGGAGCCAGAGCCTGTCGCGAGCTGGCGCGGAGCTTGGGGGCTCTCGGGGGTGCTTGGCGCAAGGAGAGCGAAGGCGAGCGCGGGGCGGCCCTGCAGCCTCCCGGGAGGCGCAGCCGCTGCAGCTGCAAGGGCTGCAGGCGCCGCTGCAGCTTGGTGCTCACCGCCCCGCTGCGCCCGTGCCAAGGAGCCGCACGGGGCAGCCCTGCAATTGCTGCCGTGATTAATGGCTGCGCTGGCGGGAGCTGACAGCTCCCCGGGTGCCGTGGCCGCAACCTGCTGCAGCCTCTGCTCCTGACAAGCTTTGCAGCGGTGCAGCCCCAGTGCAGCACCAATGCAGCGCCCCGGTGCAGCCGGTGCCTCGCGGCCAGCCTGGACATCCTGGCAGCATCCAAGGGGTTTATGGAGCCAATAAACGGCTGCAATATTGAGCAACGGGAAGGAGCCACACACCTCCATGCCAGGCGTTGCAGCCCAGAGCGCACGGGCTGGCGAGCGGCATCGGCCAGAGCGCGCGGCCCCACTGCAGCTCCTGGGGCTGCACCCAGCAGCATGCAGAGCAGCCGGCTATAATAGATAATAATTAATAGACTGCTCCGGTGGCTAGCTAGGTAAGTAGATAAATAATTTTAATTATCCTTGGGGAGGCTGTAAATTCGCACGCAGCCCTTTATTAAACTCTCTGTTTACAACAGTCATTTATATTGTGTGTCATTTCACATAAAACCCCCTTGGGGCCGAGCACCACGGCGCAATCTGGGCTGCTCCGCAGCAGGAGCTGCCTGGAGCGGCACCCGCAGCCCCGGCCCCGGCCGAGCCCCTGCCGTCCTGGCCGCGGGTGCCGCCTGCAGCCGACCCTGTCCGTGCGGCGCCGGCCCCGGCTCGCGGCAGCTCCTGTCCCACTGGAGCCCACGTGGCCCCGCGGCACCGAGCATGGCACGGGGTGCAGCACAGGGCGGGCGAGAGGAGCGGGCACTGCGGGCGCAGTGCCTGTGCCAGCGCCCTGCACACATGGGCTTGCACAACTGCAGCTCTGCGTGCGGCTGCTGCGCATCCTGTTGGCTGCAGATCCTGGCACTGCTGCAGCTCTGCATGCTGCTGCCGCAGACCTCGCTGGCTGCAGATCCCAGCACTGCTGCAGCTCTGCATGCTGCTGCCGCAGAACCCACTGGCTGCAGATATATGCGCTGCTGCAGCTCTGCATGCTGCTGCTGCAGACCTCGCTGGCTGCAGATCCCAGCACTGCTGCAGCTCTGCATGCTCCTGCTGCAGCTCCTGCTGGCCGCAGCTCCCTGCACTGCTGCCGCCTGCAGCCGTGCCACACACTGGTGACCTCCACGGAGCAGTCGTGGCCAGGCAGGATTCCCACTCCGCTGCTCCAGGCTAGGGGACACGTTGGGGACCCACGTCTGCTGCGCCGCGGGGGTCCTGGCCCTGCGGGGAGCATCGGGGCTGCGGGCAGCGCAGGGGCAGTGCAGGGGCAGCGCAGGGGCAGGGGCAGGCGGGACCCACCCCACAGCGGGTGCCCAGCAGGGTGTTTCCCCCGCCTTCCTGCGCACGTCTCTCAAGATCCATAAATTCAGGCTGTGCAATCCCGCTGCGTCAGCACTCTGCAGGACGAATTGCTGTTAAACGTGACAAAAGTGGCTCTCATTCACCCGGGGTTCCTGCCTCCCGCCCGCAGGTGGGATGGGAGCAGAGCAGGGGCAGGGGGTGCCCCGTCCCTGCCAGAATGGCCCCGGGCAGCTCTTCCCAGGGCATTCCTTAATTGGGGATTATTTACAAAAAGCAGCAGTCTCTGGTTTGGGGATGAGACGAAGCTCGCAAGGAGCGGCCCGTTTCCTCTTGCAGGCGTCGCGCGGCCCCTCGGGCAGGGTTCCTGCACTGTCTCTGGCCTCGCGGCTCGGCTCTCCGAGGCCTGGCCCCCGGCCAGCTCCCCGCGCGCTCCGGTGGCTTTTCTCTTCTGTCCTGCAATTGCTCCCTGTGACTTTTGCAGCAGATCTATGCTTGTGATAAAAGCCTCCCCGTCCCGCTGTGTCCTGGGCCGCGGCTGCTCCGTGCGCGGGCTCCCGCGCCGCCCCATGCTCACGCTGCCTTCCCCCGGCTCGCCGCTGCTCCGGATGCTCCCGGGATGCTCCAGCCGTGCGCTTCCCTGCGGCCGGGTCCTGCTGCACTGCCGCGTCCCCTCCTGTCCCGGGATGCCAGCGGAGGGGAAGCAGGGTGGCGTCTGGAGCGGGATTGCCCCCGGGGCAGGATTGCCCATGGGATCACCCCTGGAGTAGGATTGCCCATGGGATCATCCCCGGAGCGGGATGGCCCGTGGGATCATCAGTGAGATGGCCCCTGTTGGTCACATCCCCCTGGTTCCTGAGACAGGCCGTGCGACCGGTTCTGTCCTGGTGCGGGGGCAAACCGGGTCCGGGAACAGTGGCCACCCACTGAACGAGCCATGAGCACAATCCCAGCAGCACAATCAGAGCCCGCCGTTAATAAGTATTTATGGGGCTGGCAATGCTTATTTAACCTAGCTGTGCTAAATATTTAACCAAGTTATAATATTTATAATGTCTTTGCAGCGGAAGGAGGGGATGGGGGGTGCCGGGCAGGGGCTGCTCCTGGCGAGCCCCAGGTGTGCCCAGCACCCAGGTGGGCCCCGCACCAGCTGCACCCAATCCTGTCACACAGGAGGTGAAAGGCGCTGCAGCCGCAGCCCTGCTCCTGCTGGGCTGCTCTGACAGGGTGAGACGTCCTGCATGGAGCAGGAGCAGCAGTGAGGGCAGAGCCGGGCTCTGGAATCCGTCGGCTCTGCTGAAACGGGAGCGCGGGCGCCTCGCTCAGGTTTGCAGGTGCCGGGATGGGACCCGTGGCTGGATTTCCACAAGGGCTCCGTGCAGGGGTGACCACTAGCCACGTTCCCAGGTAGGGGCCCCGGGGCAGTGAGTGACCCCGTGTGATTAATTGAGGTGTTGCTGATCTCCCAGGCAGGAGTGGCCGGCATGGGTGCGTGCCGGGTTTGCTCCGCACCCCGCCGGGCAGGGATCCCCTCCCTGCCCCTTCCCGCTCGGGGCTGCCGGCGCGGTGGGAAGCAGAGCGGGAATCGCTTTGCCCAGAACTCGGAGCACGAGGCGCGAGACCGGCAGCACGGGTGATTGGGAAGGATTTTCTAGCTAAATTGCTGAGCAGATGGATTTACCCTGGCCAGGTCCTCGTGGGCGCTGGAACATTTTCTCTGCTGTCACGGTTCCTTTTTACGACCTGCCATTTGCTCCAGCAAGCGGGAAGAGAGCCCTTGGCGCCGGGCTCCCGCTCCGGGCGCCGTGCGGGAACGCCACCGCTTTCCCAAGGATGTCACCGGAGCCTGGCGTGAAGCCTGGGTGTGCTGGGCACCACACGCCGCTCCGAAGGCTCCCGTGGTTCAGGAATGGTGGGAATGGCGGGAGGAGGCTGCCGTGGTGACCTGGCCTGGGGCTGGGTGCATTCGGAGCCTGGCAGGAGCCGAGGACGGGAGGAGCGGAGCGCGGCACGCCGGGAGGAGCCCTCCGTGCTCGGGATCCCCGTGTGCCGCGCTGCTTCCCGGGAGCCCCTGCTCCCAGCTGGGCCCCTGCCCACCCCGTGGCTGATGCCGCCCGCCGCAGCGGCACGGCCGGGGTGACACGCTGCCTTCCCCCAAAAACTTCCCCTGCCTCCAGCAGCATTCCTGCCACTTGCATTAAAGGCTATAACGGGTTGGAGTAAATGGAGCAGGTTTGCAATTAGTTTTCAAAGTACTTATCTCATTAAAGTAAATGAATTATTGATTTAGTGACACTCATGCTTTTAGTGAGCGGCACGGTGCCATGAGCGCTGGGCTCGCTGCGGCCAGCACGCTTGCAGGCTGCGTGCATGCGCGCGGGAGCAGCAGCTCGCGGCTCCCGCTCGCCCTTTGGCTCCCCAGCTAAAGCAGCCGCAGTTGGGAGCGTGAGTCGCACCCAGCACCAGCGAGGGCTTGTGACGGGTGGGAACTGGTGGGGTTGGGCACCTTGCTGGAGTGACGTTGTTCGGGGTTGTCCCTGGGATAGGAAAGGTGGAGCGTGCAGCCCTGTGCACGCCAGCTGGGAAGCAGGGTGCATCCCGGTGCATGCACGAGGCATGGAGCGGCATGCAGCCTGGTGCATGCCAGTTGGGAAGTGGGATGAATGCTGGTGCGTGCAGCAGCAGGAAGCAGGTTGCAGCCCATGCATGCAGCAGGATGCAGCCTGCTGCACGTCAGGCCCTCCTGGGAGGGCCAAAGGTGTCAGTGGAGCCAACTGCTCTGCCAGTCCCTCGGCCAGCTGCTGACTCATCTCCTTTGCGCCTCTCTGTGCAGGGCTCTAATCTCTCCCTTAGGACGCAGCGCTCTGGGGATGGCACCTGCCCGCTGCACGGTGCTGCCCGTGCGTGCACCGTTTGCAAACGCGCCTGCGCTCGGGGCAAGCGGAGCGGCTCTGCTCCCCCGGGCTGGGCAGGGGCCGCGGGCGGCACTTGGGAAGCTGCCCCTGGTGCTTCCCGCGGCCTCGGGCCCCCGTGGTGGCTGCGGACCCGCACCCTTGCAAGCCCCACGCGGGGCTTTGGCACCTTTGCAGCTCCCGCGCGTCCTTAGCTTCAAAAAACCCCTTCTCATTTAATTAAAAGTGTTGACATCGTGCCTGGCCATCCCGCCCGCCAGAGAACGTGGTTATAAATTAAACATTAAACCTTTAATGGCCCATAAAGAAATATTCGCTGCTGCTTATGTATATAGGGGATATAAATAGAGAGGGCTGCTGGGGGAGGGGCGGGATATTATTTTTCCTCAGCCAGATAATCTTTGCTAATGAATTTAATTAAAAGCGAAATTCATTTAGGATTTTTGGTGGTGGAGAGGCGGCTCGGGATGTGCCTAAAGAAAAGGTGCTGTGGCTCTGCTGGGGAACACGCGGCCGGGAGCACCGCTCCTGGCCCTTTGCGTCCAGCATCATCCTCCGGCTCCTGGGGATGCTGGAGAAGACGCAGGGAGCAAAGAGCTCCCAGGAGGCGGTTTCCCACTTGCAGTGGAGCCCTTGGCTGTCTCTGCGCATGTTTGGGACCAGCAGAGCCAGGTTCCCCGGCTCTGGGGTGCGTTCCCGCTGCAGCCCGGGCCGTGTTCCCGGGAAGATCCTGGGAGTCCTGGCATGCCCATGGGCTGCGCGGGGCTGCCTGGGGAAGCTCGCACTTTCCGGAGAGATTTTATCCGGAGCGCTAATGGAAGGCAGCCCTGACCTAATGAGCCGAGCTCCGCCACGCTCCGGTGCGCGGAGGCAGGAATTTCCATAATTGATCACCCTGCTGCGTGGCGAGCGCCGTGTTCACTCCTGGCGCTGCCCGTGGCTGTGCCGGGGTGCCTGGTGCAGCCCTTCTGAGCCTGCCAGGCCCCTGGCTCTCCCTGGCACATGGGAGCACATTGGGAGCGCTTTGGGAATAGGGGCCAGCGCGTGTGGAGGACTGGGCACCTCCAGCTCCCCGCAGAAGCAGCTGGCAGCAGAACTGCCCCTGCATCGGCCCCTAACCCCCCGGCACCTCGGGCTGTCCGAGCCGCCCTCGTTATTTCCGAGGGTCTGACGTGATTTATGAGCGCGCGCGTTGGCCACGTTGCAAAAGCCAATTAGTGCAAGTGCTGCTTGCAGGAAGTTTTCTTTGAAACCCAGGGCCCTTCTCCAAGAAGGGCACAAGCCGGGGGGCAGCGCCGGGCTCGGCGGGCACCGCGGGTACCGGCAGCGAGTCGGTGCCGGTGACAGCCGCGTCCTGCCGGAGTGGGAGCAGCCGGAGCGGCTCCTCGTCCCGGGCGCGCGGGGCGGCACCGCTCGCACCGGCTGCAGGGTGTTGCAGCCGGTACCCGGGCAGCGGGTGGGCGCGATAACCGGCGCCGCGCTCACTCGGCCCTTCTCTTTCCCGTTGTTCCGCAGAGCCCAGCGCGAGCGCCGCGGGACCTCGGCCGTGTGACAGGTAGGGCTGCGCGCGGGGTGGGACGCGCCGTGCGGCGGCCGTGGCCGGAGCGCGCTGGGTGCGGGCGCGCGGCCCTCGTGAGCACCGTGCAGAGCATCCCTGGCCCTTATTTGTCCCCAATGCGGTGCCCGGTTCGGTCCCTGCGCTCCGCAGCACTGCCCCGGCCGCGCGGCAGATTTAGGGGCTGTCACGGAGCCCCTCGTGCCTCGCCGGCTGCCAGGGCTCCCTTGGGAGCAAAACCCCACGGTTTGGGGCCTTTTCTCGGCACGATGGCTGGCAGGACCGCGCTCGAGGCAGATGGCTCTGCAGGGGACACTGCTGCAGCCCCGTCCCCAGCTCCCCTTGGTACACAGCGCGAGCGGCACGTGGCGACGCTCTTCCCTCGCTCCCATTAAAGTTTCATGGGCTTCCTCTGCATTCCCGCTCCCGGCCCTGCCACTGGGCTGCTGGCCCAGTTATCCGCGGCCGGTCGTGGTTCCCTCCCCACCTGGTGACGTCGCGTGCGGTGCTGGTGGCATCACCCACACGGGCCACATGTGACGTGGGGTCCCGGCAGCTTTAGGTGACACTCTGCTGAATGCACAAGGATCAGGAGCAAGGGATCCCTGCTGAGTGCGCAGGGATCTGGGAAGCGCTTGGCTGGGGCAGGCAGAGGAAGCGGAGACCTTGCAGGAGCCTCCATCCCATTGCTTTATGCCTAACTGATAATGAGTTTTTAATTAATGAAGCCTTGGGTGGGGATGCTCCCGGGGCTCCCTGCTCGTCCTGCAGGTTGGGGTTAGGGCTGCGCTCAGGGCCGGACTGGGTGAGTCCGGCCTCCCGCTCCAGTGCCGGCGCTGCCACAGCAGCTGGGTGCCCGACCCGGCCTCGTGCCCTCCTCTCTTCCCACAAAACAAAACCCGGGAGCCCTCGAGGATCCATTTAAGATAAGTACAGAATGGAAAGAGTGCTGATTTGAAGGAAAGCCATCCCCGTGCTGCGCATGGGAGCGCGTGGCCAGCCCGGCCCCGAAGGGCAGCGAGAAAGATGTGCTCAGAAGTGCAGCCCTGTGCAACTTGCGCCTTTGCTCGTATATCTCGTGTGTGCCCTTTGCTTTCCTCGGCCTGATATTTATTAGGTTTAATTTTACTGGGACTTGGCTGTAAGTGAGACAGATGGAGCGGGGTCTGGGCGCCTGGTGAACACAGCTTAATTAAACAGATAAATAAACTTTCCTTCCAGGAGCTTTCGGAGGGGCAGCTCCAGGCCGGGCTCTGCGGGGCTGGGATGGATGGGCTGGGACGGGGAGCTGCAGGGCTCTGCCCAAGGATCCGCAGCAGGAGCGGGGCCGCGGCGAGGCGCAGGACGCTGCAGCGTGTCGCTGTGCCGGGGGATGCTGTGGAAAATCCCAGGCGCCGGGCGGGCTGTGCATGTGCCGGAGGCTCCGGCGGAGACGGAGCAGCAGCGGCTGCTGGCACCGACCTGCCTTTGTGCATCACATTTGGCCGAGACGGGAGCTGAGTTGGCCCCGGGTTTCACTTTCCCACGTCCTGGAGCGCAGAGTGAGCCAGGCAGCACGGGGGAGCACAGCCGGCCGTGCCAGCGCGGCGAGCGGGGCTGCGGGTGCATGTGCCCCTCGCCCGCACCGCGTGTGCCCGGCGCGCTCCGGCCGGGGCTGCAGGAGCAGCGCAGGCGCCGTCGTGCACGAGGCCGGTGTGAGCAGGCAGAGCCGCAGTGCCCCGCGTGTGCCAGGTTTCCTCCCGTGTGCACGCGTGTGCAGGGCTTCACCCTGGATGCACACATGGGCATGCGTGTGCAGGTGCAGTGCAGCGGCAGGCACCTGGGGCTGCACAGTGCAGGGTCCCTTGTGCTGCTGCATGGCAGCTCCCGGTTGGATCCTGCTCCCGGTTGGATCCCGCTCCCGCGGGAGCCGTTGCGCCCGTTCCCTCGCGCCCCGGCCCGGCGGTGGCAGCGCGGCGGCGGCGCAGGGGTTAAGTGCGGGATCAGCTGTTCTCGTGTCATTACGGATTCTCTTGGTTTCACGCAGAGCCGTTTGATGTCTGAATGCACGGGGGACTCCCCCTCCTCCCGCAGCTCCCACCCCTTTTATTCCGCTCCCTCGCTCCCTTCCTCCTCCCCTTCCTTTCTCTCTCTCCCCTTCTCCTCCTCCGCTCACGCACACCCTTTGCAGACCGCTCGCGCCGTGCCAGCGCCTAATGGCACCGGCGTAGGGAGCCGCGCTTTGTTCCGGCGGGGAGCGGAGCGCCGGCGCCTCCGATGAATTCCTGCTAAGCGGAGCGGCGGGCCGGGCCGGCGGGCGCCGGGCGAGCGCGAGGGGGAGAGCCCGGAAGACGGAGGATATCGGTGCGCAGAAGAGGACGCAAGTGCCAGCAGCTCCCGGCTACCTGTCACCGCATGCTGTGCTCCATGGCTAACTCGGGCTGCCTCCTTGTCTCCAACTCAGGCATGCTTCCTCACTCTCTCCCCTGTCCTCCAGCCTTCCTCTACCTCCAACAGGTAAGTGACCCCTCGGGGGGATCCTGTCGCTTTGCAGCTCGCACGTGCTCGCTCCGGGCGCAGGTCAGAGCTTAACCGCTTCCTCTCCAGCCGCGTGCGGCCTCCCTGGCGCCGGCGGCTTTTCCTGCGGCAGCAGCCACTGCTTCGTGGCCGCAGCTTCGTCTCGGGGGTGTCCGGACCGGGGGCTGCAGCAGGCGAGATGCCCGACGGGCTCCAGCGCCTGCCCGGCCTCGGGGCCGCCCTGGAGAGCAGGAGGGCGCTGGGCATGGGCTGAAAGGCTGAGGCTGCTCCAGGGCTCTAGGAGAGGGAAACAGCAGCTGGTGGTGCATGCACACATGTGTGCACACGTGTGCACGCATGTGCTCATGAGCACCCTGTGTGTGTCCGGGATCTGGATCCAGGTGCACGCCCGCTCTCTCCATCCGCATGGAAGGGCCGCACAGGGACCCAGCAGAGCTGGCGGGCGCAGTGATCGCGGGGGCTGGCGCAGCCCCACGCAGGGACCCCGGTGACATCCATTTGGGTCCCGAACTTCCCGGCAGGGCTTTGTGCAGCCGAGGCTCCTCCGCGAGGCCGCAGGCCGGCGGTGCCGGGGCTGTGCCGCTCTGGAGGGAAGCTTTTTCCTTTGGAAGCCCCTTTGCAGCCCGGGGAATCCCGGTGTGCCTCGGCTGGCAGCTCGCGGCAGCTGGGAGTGTGTGGCACCTCTGTGCCCATGGGCTGCTTGCGCAGCCTGTGCCCAGGGCTTGTGGGCCCGGCTGGCCCCGGCCCAGGGCTGCTCATGCAGAGGCTGCCTTGTGCATGGGGCTGGTGCATGGGCTGGCGCATGGGGTGCACGGGGCTGGTGCACAAAGTGCACGGCTGGTGCATGGCTGGTGCAGGGGCTGGCCGCAGCGGGCACGTGATTGATGCCCCCTCTTGCCGGCAGAGCCACCGCGACAGCTCCAGGGCACCGGGGCTTTCAGGCTCGGCCTCCCCACGCACCTGAGGGCAATTCCCACACTGGAATTGCCCTGAACCCCCCTCACTGCCTGGATGCCCACGGCTGGGGGTCCTGCAGGCAGCAGGGCAGGCGGAGGCGCAAGATTCCCGCGCTGGCTGGGATCCCCGGTGCTCTGCCGGAGCCGAGCACGCGGCTGCAGGGGCTGGAGCAGCTCCCGCGGGGCCCACGTGCTGCGCAGGTGGCACCGACGGCCACTGAGAGGGAGAAGCGTCTTGCTGGGGACGGCACGTGGCAGCCGGCGGGTCTGGGCCCTGTCCTGCTCCGTTTGCTTCTGTCCATGCACGGCGTCGAGCAGTTTCACCTCCAGCTCTCCTGGCACCTCCTGCCCTGGCGGCAGCGTGGGCGGCCTCACGTGGACCTGCTGCCGGAGCCGCCCTTGTCCCAGCGGATCCGCGTGGGAAGTTGCACGAACTTCCCCCTCGGAGCTCCCTCCTCTCCTGAGCAGGGATGGGCTGCGGGATGCGGAGCCGCTGGCACCGCGAGGGCTGCACTGCTGCAGCCTGGGTGCCTCCGCGCTCCCGCAGTGGCCACCGAGGAGCGGAGCAGGGTGGGATGTACCTCAGAGCCATGGGAATGCCGGCGGTGCCAGGAGGGCCGGGAATGCCAGGACTTGGCCTGGGCATCCTTACCACGCAGAGTGCGCTCGGCCGGGAGCGGAGCGCGGAGGCGGCCTTGGATGGTGGCACTTGGCGAGCGGGGCTCAGTTCCCGCTCCAGACCTGCGGGAATGCCATTGGACACTGCAGGACGGGAGCTGCTGATCCAAACCAGGCCAAGCCTTAGGGCAGCTCGAGCTATAGCGGGGCTGGGACCTGCCCAGGACCCACCGTGTCCCTGTGCTCCGCGGCTGCTCCGGGCAGCACCAGCCTCTGCAAACGGCTGCTCGGAGAGTTCCTCTCCAAGGGGGCTGTGCCAAGTCTGGAGCACCGTATTTTTAGGGAGCAGGTCTGTTCCTAGCAGCATCCCAGCGCTTTGCAGCCAGGGACTCTCCTGGAAAGCTGCTCGTCCAGCCCTGCGCTCGCTGCATGGGGCTGCTGCGGCCCCGGCGCTCGCCCCGCTCTGCAGCGCCCGCCTTGTGCACAGCCCAGGAGAGGTGTTAAAACTGCAAAAAAAAAAAGCATTTTCTTTTTTTTTCCTGATATATCAAAAACACTGGTATTAATTTTAGCTTTTGCAAAGCTCGTTTCCCCACAATAGCTATAATTTAGGCCCACCCTGCCTGGCGATGCTCTTTTTATAGGTATATTCTTATTTTAGTGCTATGGTGATGGGTGAAGGAGTAGATTAAATTAGATTTAGTATCTCTGGTTCCTTAAAGCGTCCCAGGCAGTCGTTGGAGGGATGGGGCTTGACAAGAGGGGAGGCTGACGGGGCAGGAGCGGGGTCCTGCCTGCGTGTTCCCGCGCGCTCGGTGTGCCCGCCGGGAGGTGCCTTGGGAGCCGGGGGGTTGTGGCACCCGCGGTCGGACCCCGCTCTCCCCGCTGCTCCCGGGATCTGCAGAGTCACGGCGGGGATTTGGCTGCGCGGCCGCTGGGGCTGCGCGCTCGGTGCCAGCTCTCGCCCGTCTCCTGCTGACGGTGCCGGCCCGGAGCGCACGGGAGCCGCCGCGCGCCTGGTGCCAGGGTGGTGCAGGGGCCGAGGGTGCCGCGCGGTGCCCGAACGGGGCTTGGAAATGCACAGCGGGAGCAAGCGTTGGTGGCCGGCACTGCCTGCAGAGCTGGTTCTGTTCTCACTTGGGGTGGAAAAACGGGGGTGTGGAGCAGGGAAACTCAAAGCGCGAGCAAAGGAGTGTGTGCCAGTGGGACACCTCGATGAAGGGTGTGCAGTGCCAGTAGGAGCCCTTGGCACAGGGCGTGCGGTGGTGATGGGAGCCTTTGGAGCAGGGTTTGCAGTGATGGTCGGAGCCCTCGGAGCAGGGTGTGCGGTGCCGATGGGAGCCCTCAGCACAGTGTGCGGTGCCGATGGGAGCCTTTGGAGCAGGGTGTGCGGTGCCGATGGGAGCCCTCGGCACAAGGTGTATGGTGCTGGTGGGAGCCTGGGCACAAGTGGGGCCTGTGTGTGCAGGATCAGCAGGATTTCCGCAGGCCGCTGCTGCCGAGACGCGATCCCTGGAGCCGATGGCAGGAGCAGCCGCAGGCCGAGGAGGCCGTGCACGGAGACGGGGATGGTGCCGCAGCAGCACATGCTCCGTGGCTCCGTGCGCGCGGTGCGAGGGGCTCAGCAGCCTGTGCCACTGGAGGAGGCAGCGGCTTCGGGGCCACCCTGCAGTGTGTCCTGCAACGTAGCCCTCAACGTGCCCTGCAGTGTGCAGCAACAGGGAGCCGCTGCAGCGGGTGCTGCGGTGGCGCTGGGGCGGGCGCTCTGCACCGCACGGCACGGGGATGCGCCGGGCACCCCAGCCTGGGCACTGCTCCCTTGGGAGGGCGACAACGCCTGGCCCTGCCCTCGGCCCTCGGCCCTCGGCCGCGCCGCGTCCTGCTGCTCCAGCCACCGGCACCGCGTCCAGGATGGGCAGCAGCGCAGGGCGCAGGCGGCGGAGGCAGCTTATTTGCCATCCGCATTGTGTGGGGAGCTCTTAATTAGAGCTAATTAGACTAATTAACTTGCAAATGAGAAACATGGCTTTTTCTCCCTTCCTTTTACACAAGAAGGGAGAAAAGCATTTTAAAGGAGATGAACAACAAGCTCGATATTGAGGCTAAGGGCTGTGTACCTGCTCCGCGGCAGCAGCTCGCAGATGTGGTGCGCAGGTGCACGTTGCGGCCGTCCCCATGCACGCGGTGTCCCCGTGTCCCTGCGTGCCCGTGTCCCTGCGTGCCCACGTTCCTGTGTCCCCGTGGTGTGTGGCGGGGGTGCAGGGAGCACCGGGCCGGCCCTTCCCGGGACGCGGGAGCTCCGGCCCCGCCGCGTCCCGGCGCTGTCCCCCCAGGCTGTGTTAGCACAGCTTGGTTCAAATGTCTGATTAGTCTTTAGGAGATCGAGGGGTCAATTTTCCACAGCTCCTTCCTCTCCATTTAACTAATTTAACTGCGCGATTGTTACAAATTTCATTTTATTATAGCCCTGCTTCTCAGTCCAATTGAATTACCAAAATCTCATTTTCTCAGAAGTGCTGAATATGTAATTAGAGGAAAAATTATGCTCCTGACTGCCTATTAGAGAGGTTTGTGCGAGCGAGCGGGCTCCGTGTGCACACGCAAGCACTCGGCCTGTGCCGGCCGGCCAGGCAAACGTGTGCGCGTGGGAATGCGCTGCCGGCGGAGCCGCGGGAAGCACCGGCCGGGGCGGCCGTCCTGCTCCCGGCCTCGTCGCGCTGCCGGGATCCGGGATCCTTCGCGGTGCCGGGCTGCGCGGAGCTGTGCGCGCGGCTGTGCATGCAGCACCCGCTGCTGCCAAGGATGCGCCTCTTTTCCCCACCGGTTCCTGCGCCCACGTGTCCCCAATCCTCTGCCAGGGCTTTGCCGCACGTTCCCGCCTTTCCCGGGTTCCCGCCTTCCAGGCTTGGAGCTCCCAGCGTCCCGGCTGCTGCATGGGTGCCGCGGGCTGTGCATGCACAGGACTCGGCAGGGAGCATCCTGCATCCCATGCACCGTGATGCCGTGACCGGCGCCTCCCTCCTCCCAGGCGGGCAAGGGGCGGAAGGGCCGGGGGGGAGCCCCGCGCGGCCCCCCGCGCGCCTCAGTTACACAACATTATCATTTCATAACGCGCTGAAAAATACATGAAGTTGGCTGAATGCAGATGAAATTGCACCATTTACTTCATGAATATTTCATGCCGCCTCAGCTCCCAACTTCCCGGCTGGTGGAGCCGGGAGCCCCGGCCGGACATCCCATCCCTCCTGCCCAGGGCTGTGCGCTCCCACGTCCTGGCTGTCCCCGTGGGGACACAGGTGCTGGCTGCGCTCGAGCCACCGGCACCAGCGACCTCCTGATTCCGCTTGCGCCGCGCTGCCCGCAGCCACCGGCATCCAAAATTTGAGGTGTTTCCTGCTTGGAAAATCCGCGGAACTGCGGGCAATGGGCATGGAGCAGGGCTGGAGTGTGGACATTGGTGTGTGGACACGGGCTCTGCCCTGGTGTTTTCTTAAAAAGGATGAAATGGTAAAAATGGAGCTGCTGGGCCCGGGTGACGGTGCCGTCGCCAAAGTGCGGCGTCGGCAGAAGCGGCCCCGCGCGCTAAATGACTTGGAAGGGAAGGGCCGGGATTGTGCTGAGGAGGCAGAGTGTGGCGGGGGAGCGAGCGGAGCAAACGGGGAACTTCATTAATTAAAGAAGCTCATTAATGAGGGACATTTAATCAGCTGAAGACGATCTCCTGCGCCGGGCGGGCGGCGCGCGGGAAGCTTGCAGGGAGCGGTGGGAGGCGGGACCGGAGCGGCGGCGGCCGCAGCGCGGCGCCCGCGCGCAGCGACCGGGAGCCCCTGTCCCCGCGGGCTGTCCCGGCTCCTCGCGGCGCCTGGGCTCGGGCTGGGCTCTGCCGCGCTCGCCACGGTGCAGGGCTGCAACGTGATGGGGCCGGGCTGCACCGCGGTGCAGTGCTGCTTCGTGTAATGCAGTGCTGCATCGTGTCATGCAATGTGTAGCCACGCTGTGTGGTGTGCTGCACTGCGCTGCCATGCACCCCAATGCAATGCGGCGCAACAGGATGCATGGGGGCACGCTGCAGCAGCAGCTGCTGCATGGGGAAGGGGCCCGGCTTGGCGTGGGGGCTATGCATGGGGCGTGCAGCCACGACGGGGCTCGTGCCGTGTCTCCCGGCAGGGCAACCAGGACGCCCCGGCGCCGCCGGACGCGATGGCGCAGCCCTACGCCCCGGCCCAGTTCCCGCCGCCGCCGCCGCAGAACGGGCTCCCCGGCGAGTTCGCGCCGCCGCCGCACCCCGCGCCCGAGTTCGCGGCACCGAGCACGGTCCCGGAGCACGCGCTGAGCCTCTACACACCAGCACAGAGCCACGGCGAGGCGCCCGCCGGCGACGGCAGCGCGCAGCCCCTCGCGGCCACGCAGGCGGCACCGGTGAGAGCGGCGTCCTCCGGCACCACGGGGCTGCGGGCGCTGCTGCCGCAGCTCGGGGGTCCCTCCATCACCCAAGATCACGCACCAGGGCCCCGTTGTCCCCTGCCCGGGGTGTCCTGGTGCCCTGTGAGCCGAGATCCCCTCCGGCAGCACGAGGCCGGGGCCACGCAGGGGGGCTGCAGGGACCCCCAGGGCAGGCAGGGTCTGTAGGGGGGAGCTGGGCGCCGGGCACTGAGCGCAGGGAGGTGCTGGAGTCGGGGCCCACACAGAGCCCCGGCCCACGGGACGGCCCCCGTTGCTCCCCACAGCAGACAGATGACGCGGCACAGACAGAGAGCCAGCAGCTCCACTCCTCAGACACTGCGGACAAGCAGCAGCCCAAGCGGTTACACGTCTCCAACATCCCCTTTCGCTTTCGGGACCCCGACTTGCGGCAAATGTTCGGGGTGAGTTTGGCCGCGCACACGGACGGGGGGTCACAGGGCAGAGCCCCCGGCCCTGCCCGCTCACCGCTCCGCTCTCCCTCCGCTTGCAGCAATTCGGGAAGATCCTGGACGTGGAGATCATCTTCAATGAGCGGGGCTCCAAGGTGGGTGCCGCCGCGGCGCGAGTGCAGCCGGCGGCCCCGGGGCGAGCGCGTTGCTCCGGGACACCCGCAGCTTCTCCTCCTGCTCTCCCTCTCCTCTCCTGCCCCGGCTGCTTCTCTTCCTCTCTCGCACCCGCCTCCACTGTCCCGGGCAGGAAGCACCCCATTCCCAGGGCGCACATCGTCCCCCTCCTTGGAGCATGGGCCGTTTCCAGGGCAGGCACCGACCCTGTCCCCAGGCTGTGCCACAGCCCCAGGGCACACGGCATTCCCAGCCTCCGGACCTGCATCCCCTGGCCTGAAGCTGGGTTGTGTCCCAGTTGGGCCGTGCACTGTCCCCAGCCCGGGGGCTGTACCATCTCCGTGCCCAGGACTGCAGTGTCCCTGTGCCCAAGGCACGCACCGTCCCCAGCCATGGGGACATGCGCGGCCCCAGGGTGTCACCAGCGGAAGGGGAGTCCCCATCCCGGCCTGGCGGCGGTGGCGGGTGCCCAGGTGGAGCACGGCGGGACGGAGGGGTGTCCCCGCTGTGTGCGGGTGGGTGGCCCGCTTGCCGTGCCCGCCGCGCAGCCCCCTGCCCCGCGGGGCCGATCCAGCGCCTCGTCCCGCTCCGCGCGGGAGCCGCCGCGGCCGCCGCGTCTCTCCTGCAGCTCTCCTGATTCACCCCCTCTCTCTCTGCCCCGCTCCCCTCTCTGTCTCTCTCTGTCTCCTTCCTCCTTCCTCCTCTGCTCACAGGGGTTTGGGTTTGTAACTTTTGAAACTAGCGCAGATGCCGACCGGGCACGAGAGAAGCTGAACGGCACCATCGTAGAGGGCCGGAAGATTGAGGTGCTCAGATAAGTGCTAGTGTCCTGCCCATGCGGTGTCCCCTCCCCGGGCTCCCGGCACCGGCGCCTGCCCCGCCGCGGGGACGGGGACAGCGGGACACGCGCCCTGCCCTGCTCCCCTGTCCCCAGTGCATGTCCCCGGGGGCTGCTGTGCTCGTGCGTCGGGTTGGGGACGTGGGTGGCACCGATGCTGACGGCAGGTACTGACCCCCGGAGACCCCCGCGAACAAGTCTGTGTGGAGCTGCAGAGCACCCGCGGGGTGGACACGGGGGGACGGCGGGTGGCAGCGGCCAGGCACAGGGACATCCCTGCAGGGATCGAGGGACGAGCTTGCCTGTGCCCGCGGGAGCTCGCGGGGTTCTGCGGCTGCATGCGGCAACGGGACCCGTTGTGCGCAGAGCCAGAACCCATTGCGTGCAGCAGCGGGACCCGTTGCACGGGGCAGCGGGAGCTGTTGCATGCAGAGCAGAACCGTCGTGTGCGTCAGCGGAACCCGTTGCACGGGGCAGTGTGCGGCTCTCCCAGCCCATGTGGGGTTCAGTCCCCGTTGTGGCCGCGGGGGGGTCACGACGGCAGCCCTGGGTGCTACGTGCGGTCCTGGGTGCTGCGCGTGGACACTCAGCGGCCGTGCCCCGTCCTGCAGGTGAACAACGCCACGGCCCGCGTCATGACCAACAAGAAGGCCACGAACCCCTACACCAACGGTAAGGGCGGGGGCCGGGCCCAGCGCCGCTGCGGCACAGCGGCCCCCGGCCTCACGCGCGCTCCCCCCGCAGGCTGGAAGCTCAACCCGGTGGTGGGAGCCGTCTACGGCCCCGAGTTCTATGCAGGTAAGGGCGGGCGCCGCGTCCCCGCCGGCCGGGAGCTGCGCCGTGCAGCGCCGTGCCAGCCGTGCCGACGTGGCGGCCTCTGTCCCGCAGTCACGGGGTTCCCGTACCCCGCCACGGGCACGGCCGTGGCGTACCGAGGAGCGCACCTGCGGGGACGAGGACGCGCCGTGTACAACACGTTCCGCGCCGCGCCGCCGCCGCCGCCCATCCCCGCGTACGGCGCGTGAGTACCCGTGCGCTGCCGCTGGCACCAGCGCTCATGTCCCCTGCTGCAGCCCCCGGAGCAAAATCCATCCCCAGAAAATCCCCCCGGCTGTTTCCCTGTGAGCCACGTGCCCCACGGTGCAGACGGGTGCAGAAGCGCCCTCGCCCTGCCTTGGGCCACGCTGCATTTGCGGCGCTGGTAGGACCAGTCCGTGCTGTGCACTGGGAGCCGGTGTCCTCCTTGCCCAGTGTCCCTGAACTGCCTGGTGCCTGTGCTGCCCTGGCAGGGCCTTGACAGACACATTGTGCCACGAGCGAACGCGGCGCCGTGTGCTCAGGCTCTGATCTCCGCTGCCTCCTCCGCAGGGTCGTCTACCAGGACGGGTTCTACGGGGCCGAGATCTACGTAAGTGCCGTGAGTGGCAGGGAGTGCTCGGGTCCAGCTGGGGGCAGGGGACACAGGGGGGCCGCCTTCCACCACAGCCTGCAGCGTGGCGCAGCATTGCATGGGGTGGCATCACATTGCGT
Source organism: Rhynchotus rufescens (assembly GCA_032273925.1). Classification (NCBI taxonomy): domain Eukaryota; kingdom Metazoa; phylum Chordata; class Aves; order Tinamiformes; family Tinamidae; genus Rhynchotus; species Rhynchotus rufescens. The sequence goes on from JAVCKT010022711.1 coordinate 38,789, forward strand.
GGCATTGCACAGCATTGCAGGACATTGCATGGTATTGCACAGGCTTGCACAGTATTACACAGCATTGCAGGGCTCTGAATGTCATTGCAGGGCATTGAACAACATTGCACAGCATGGTATGGCATGGCACAGTATTACACAGCATTGCACGCTGCAGCACAGCGTTGCACGGTGCAGCATTGCACGGCCTTGCATGGCACTGCATGGCCTTGCACAGTGTTGCATGGTGTGGTGTGGCACAGCACCACACACCATTTGCATCTCTCTAATTTTTCTGACCAGCGACAGAGGGAATGGGTGGGAAAAGGTGCTGGTGTGCCATTAGTCGGGATACAGCTGCAGACTGCACTGCCGTGCTCAGGGGAGGCGTCGGGATGCGTGTTGGGATGCAGGCAGCATGCAGGGCGTGATTGGCACCACGCGGGCAGTGACATTCCACCCGGGAAGTTTAGTTTCACGGAGGTTAACGCTGTGGAGCCCAGGCGGGCCGAGCGGCGTGGGGCTCCGCGGGGCTCTGGGGGCTCCGTGGGGCTCCAGGCTGACGGGCTCTCTCTGCGCTGCAGGGCGGCTATGCCGCGTACCGCTACGCGCAGCCCGCGGCCGCCACCGCCTACAGCGACAGGTGAGTGTGAGCGCCCCGGGCAGCGCCGCGCTCGCCAGGACACGCAGCCCCCCGTGCCAGCCCCGGCCGGGGCCGCGGCGGGAGCAGCCGCGGCGGGCGGCGCACGGGCCGCCCCTGACGGCCGCGCTCCTCTCGCCCTAGCTACGGCCGGGTGTACGCCGCCGCCGACCCCTACCACCACGCCATGGGCCCCGCCGCCACCTACAGCATCGGCACCATGGTAAGAGCAGCCCCGGCCGTGGCTCCCTGCGGCGCCCGCGCGCGGCTCGGAAGGGGGGCCCGCACGGCGCGGTGCAGCGCGGTGCAACGTGGCGCGGTGCAGTACAGCACACAGTGGTGCAGCTCAGTGCAATGCAGCGTAGTGCAGTGCAGCATTGCACGGTGTGGTGCAGCACGGTGTGGTGCAGCATGGCACGGTGCAGTGCGGTGCTGCACGCTGCAGCACCAAGCCCATCCGTGTGCCAGCATCTCTCACCCCAGGGACCACAGCCCTGCCGTGCCCAGCAAGGGAGTGCTGCCCTGCGCTGCCCTGTGCTGTGGTGAGGACCCAGCTCCTCCCCTGCGCTGGGGCTCGGTGCAGGCGCCAGCCCGGGCAGCGTGCGTGCATGCATGCACGCATGTGGGGCTGTGCAGGGAGCCAGTGCGCAGAGGAGTGTGCAAGTGCACCGGCACCCTGCAGCCCACACACTGCCCCTTCCAGGTAGCCTTGCAGCCAGCATCAAAGATGAAAACCCTATTGTGGGGGCAGTTTAAAGCCAGCCCCCCTTTCTCTTCTTTCATTTAACTTCTTTTTTCACCGTGCCCGCGAGGACGGCCTGGTCCCGCTCTGCGCCCTGGCCCCCGGCGCTGCGGGACGGGCAGGACGAGCAGCCCCGCGCTGCAGCTCCGGCCGCCCCGCACGCTCCCCGGGCGGCACCATTTGGAAAATTAAAAGGAACGAGCAGCCGGGAAGAGGCGGGCCGGGCCGCTCGCTCGCTCGCATACTGATTGGCTTTCTTTCATCTTTGATGTTGCAGGCTAGTCTATACCGAGGAGGGTACAGCCGCTTCACTCCCTACTAGCAAGACAGACCCAGCCCCTCACACTGCCAACACTGGCTGCTCGCTAGGCACCAAACCCGCCCAGCGGCCTAAGCAGGGCCCAGCCTGCCGACGACCCAGCGCGCGGCCGCCAGGCTGTGTTGCGCCGCGCCGTGTTGCGCCGTTCTGCACCATGCTGCGCCGCGCCGTGCCATGCAGTGCTGCACTGCGCTGCACTATGCTGCGCTGCACCGCGCCGTGCCATGCAGTGCTGCGCTGCACTGCACCGTGCCATGCAGCACTGCACTGTGCTGCACCATGCCACGTTGCACTGTGCCACGCTGCGCCGTGCCATGCCGCGCTGCACCGCATCGTGCTGCGCTGCACCGTGCCATGCCGTACTGTACCATGCCATGCAGCGCTGTGCCATGTGCGCTCCTGAGCCGATGCCAGCAGCTGCACCACGGGAACCCCCTTCCTCCTCCTCCTCATCCTCCTGCTCCCGGCAGCTCCGCACGGGCAGCACCGCTCCCTGCCCTGCCTCTGAGGATGCAGGAACAGCCCCAGCATCCGCTGGGATGTGAGAAGGGCCCGAGCATCCCCTGGGGCACAGCAACAAACTGAGCATTCCCCAGGGCATGGGAATGGCCTGGGCATCCCCTGCAGGAGCTGAGCATCCCCTGGGGTGCGGGAGCAGTCTGGGCATCCCCAGCGCGATGCCCTCCGTGCATGGGCAGGAGCGAGCGCAGCGCTGCAGGAGCAGTGTGCTGCGCGGGACCGTCCCCTCCTCGCCCCAGTGAGAGCTCTGCTTTTGCCTTGTAGTGAAACTGCAGCCGTTTCCTTCTGGGACCAGGAAGGGCAGAAGCAAACAAAAAACCACCCAAACGAAAAACCAACAACAAAATCCAAACGAAAAAGATTAAAGGCAAAGCGACAAAACAAAATCAGAGCGGCAGCAGCCAAGTGAAACGTCCCATACGTCCACACGCGAGCAGGGAGCCGGCGGCGCCGCGGAGAGCCCGCGCACGGAGCGGCCGGAGCGCGGGGCCGGCACCACGTCTTCCGGGCGGGGAGCGCGCCCTGCTCCCCGGGCCGCGCGCCCATGCGCCGAGCGCGCGAGGCCTCAGCCGGCCGGGCCGGAGCCGCCGCGCGCTGCGGGGGGAAGAGCCTCTGCGTTTTAAAGGGAATTTTTGCTAAGAGGAGCCTGCAAGCCGCCTGCGCCCCCGCCCCGCGCCGCCGGGGCGCCCGTCCCGCCGCGCTCCTTTTCTATTCCCGCTGTAAATACCCCCGCCCCTGTACAAACCCCTCCGCTCCCCCGGCTTCTCCCCGCGGCAGCCCCCGCCGGCCCGGCCCCGGCGCGCCGTATGCTTCAAAGGTGTGACATCCTAATAAACAGTATTATTATTATTATTATTATTACTACAAGGATTATTATTATTATTATTATTATTGAAATTATTAATAAAGATTTCTTTCTTCAACCAGGAGGACTCAGGCTTTGGCGGGTGCTGGTGGCAGGTTGGGGGTGGCAGCAGTGGCCGGGATGCCGGGAGCAGCAGCGGGTCCCACCCGGGGCTGAGCCCCACGGGACCCTTCCCAGAATTGCCCTCGGGAGCCTTTCAGCCGCCAGGGAGCAACCGCTTCAGAGCCCACGGGCTCCTTCTCCCGAGCGGCACCGGCTGCTCTCGACTCTCCCCACCCCATGCAAGTGCCCCGTGCACGTGGACGCATGGACACGTGGATGCACGGACGCGTGGACGTGTCCATGCTCCCGTTTAATCCGCGGTGGCGCCGGCCGGCTCGGAGTAGAGCAGCTGCAGGCGGCCCCAGCGGCGGGGGGGCACGGGCAGCCCCTCGGGGCGCAGCGGCTCCACCAGCAGCTCCAGGCGCGCGGGCTGGGGCCCGGGGGGCCGCGGCAGCGCCAGCCCCAGTGCCTACAGGT
>JAVCKT010022712.1:0-24989 GCA_032273925.1 Rhynchotus rufescens
CTGTTAACTAAGTGTGAAAGCCGGAGAGCTGCTCTCACCACAGCATGACTGCAGATTAGCTCCAGGGGAGTCAATTCAACTCTACGCTACTAAAGTAAATGGAGTTGTTGCTCCACCTTAACTTAAATCAGAGTCCAATATATAAGCTATAGAGAACTTTCCTTCTTCCCACAGGCACGTAGCGATGTGTAGGACACAGCCCTGTTTTTACGCCAGGAGGGAAACTAATTGCTTGCAATGGGAGCAGAGTCAAGTGAAGCAGTGCAGGTTTCCTGCAAGTAGGGAACATGCACAGACGGCAGCTCTGAACCCTCTTATCTGGGAGAGAACTAGCCCAAAGAGGGAAAATGTGAGAAACACCCAGCTGCAAAAGCTTTCCTTTCTGTAGCTTCAGAATAAGATTCTGCAAACGCTCGTTCTGGTGGCCGGCTGCTCCAGTGCTCAGCTGGGCCGGAGACACGGAGCGCAGCTGCAGCCAAAGCAGGCGGAGACGTGGCCTTGCAGGCCCTGGTGAGGGTTGTCCAGTCATGAGATATCATCTGTTTCTTCTGAAGGCCATGCACCAAACCTGCAAAAACACCCGACACAGAAACATTTGAAATTCTGCATTTCATCTCAGCACCTTCCCCTTCCACTCAGTGGTCCTGTGTGATGCCGTAGTGGTGTGATCCACCTTAAAAGCCCAGAGATGAAGCCACAAAGGATGGGATTCATCACTGACGGAAGAAAGAGTCTCCATAGGGTTGTTTATCCCGGTTTCATCCCAGTATGAGCCTGGCCTCTGATTTCTGGAGCTGTCCATCTCTTCCTCCTGGCTTTGGAGAAAGTCTCGACAAACGTGCTTTAATTGCACGTCTGACTTCCAAAAAGCCTAAAATCAGTCCCACCAGAGGTGACTTGCCAAGGACTGTCTGTCCCAGGAGGAGAAGGGAGCCACGGAGCTGCTGGATCTCCCCTTCGCTCTGAGCATCGTCTGCGTCTGAGCAGAGGGGCAGTCGGCAACGCTTGTTCTGGCCTTTCACGTCTCCTCTCGGAGTGAGACTCTGTGTTACAGATGTTAAGGCACAGCTGTTAATCATTTTTTTCTGGTCTGTCCTGTGAATTGTCCCCTGGTAGGTTGCTGAGTTCTTTTTTTAAGTCTAATGTCTGCTGGCGAAATTCTATTTTTTTTTTTTTATTAGCATAATTAGTCACAGTGCCTAAAAAAAAAAAAAAAAAAGATGTGAAATACTTCAGCAAAAAATGTATATGTCAGCTGTGGATTCCTCCCCGTCACCTTCCCAGCGAGGAGGCGTCTCAGCAGCTGTGTCTGCAGCGCAGGCCCTTCTGTTGTGTGGTCCTGCTGCTACGTCCCGCTTCCTGGGGCAGTTCCACACGTTCCTCTTTTGCAGAGCCTTCCTGCAAGAGGAGCCTCTGGGCTGGTTCCTCTCCTCCAGCCCTCACATGGGCTGTATGGGCAGTCCTCGTTCTCACCAGTCCATACGACAGTCCTTGTATTAGAACTTCAGCAGTCTGTGTTGCCCACATGGAAGTCACCAGGTCCCTGGGATGTATGGGAGAATTGGGAGACTCCCTCATGGGAGACTTGAGACCATGAGCAATTCATCACTGCTCGGAAAAGATGGTTCAATCGCAGTCCTGCTAACTCACCTCCTTTGTTAGTGCTGGAAACCCCAACTTTGAGGGAAGGTGATGCCCTGTAGATGGGACAAAGCACCTGATTGAAATGTGTGTCCAAATTTGTTGAAATCCCAACAATTTATGAAATATCGCAGTGCCGGTAGAGCTTCCTCTGCTTGGGTGCTGTGTTTAGGCTTCCCTTGTTTCTTAAAATTCATCTGGTCTGAGTAGATTGCAGCTTTTTCCCTTCCCTTGGCTTTCCTAGCCTGCTTTCAGGATGTGTCTGTTAGAAATGGAGCCACATGAAACAATGCTGACTCTTCCAGACTCCCTTACATCCTTGTATCCCTTCCCGCTGCCCAAATCCTGCAGCCGCCCTGGGATTAGCTCTTCAGGTGCATGCAATAACTACAAAGTCAGCCGTGGATCTGGTGAGACTTCCAAAACACACTTATTCCTAGCCAGAATTAGATTAAACAGACTACAGAGAAAACAGGGGAAGAAGGAAAGAGATGCTTTTGCTTTTGATGTGCTTTCCCCCCAGGTTTATTTACTATGCAGCACATCTGTAGTAATTTCACCCATTTGCCCCATTGTACAGTGAGGAAAGCAGGAAGGCAGAACAGATGGAGGGGCAGTCAATGTACTGGGAAGGAGAGCTGGGACTGCAGTGGGGTTCCCATGTGGCAACCGCTTGTCCCACCAGTTCCAGTAAGTGGTGACCTCCACCACCTAGTTCTCCTCTTCGGAGATGGTTTGGTTGGATTGTATGGTTGGATTCGGTGATCTTGAAGGTCTTTTCCAACCATTATGATTCAATGATTTGTGTGTTGCTCCATCTTCTTGACGCGTGTCGCCCTCTACAAATCTGCCAGGGCCTTGTGGACATGGATGTGATGGGAATTTGTTGAGAATCCTGAATGTAGTTGTAAGAAAAGACTTTGAGACACATTCTTCTTTAAATTGTTCAAAACTCCAGCTCCTTCAGTGAGTGAAAAATCTTACAAAATCTTATGAATTGTAGCAGGTCTGATGGTTCTGGTGGTATGAATTGTATTTTTTTTAATGTTTTCAGTGTCCTGTACCTATGTGTGCTCTTACATACGTATCATATGATCTGAGATGGCTTAGTGCTTTTGGCAAATCCTGAGGAATAGTATACCCTAAAAAGGGTTTGTCTGGTAATTTTTCAAATTGCTAAGAAAATGTCAAGTATTTCCACTGTGACCTTTGGTCAGCTTGGCTCGTTAATAAGAGCAATGACTAATTGAGCTGCCAGCAATGACTAAAAGTTTAGCTAAACTAGAAAAGTGGTTTGATTACTGCCTTTTAAGCATTGTTATGCACTCAGAAACAGGATAGGCTTTGTGCGTAAACCTTTCTCCTTCTATATCAGGTCTGGTCTAGTGTGGACAGCTTTGAAGGTCTAGTCTAGTGTGGACAGCTTTTTCTTTCCAAAATATGGAATTATAATTAGTGTATGCAGAGAATTTCTCCTTTTCCCAGTTCAGTTGCATGTATCCAGATTTACCTCATCTTGACAGGGAATAGAAATTTGGCTGCTAGTCTACAAATAAAACACTTCTGAGATTTCCATGTAGGCTGATGCGGTTTTAGGTTACTCTCTGATATTAGAAACTACACCAAAAAGAGCGATTTTGAAAGGCTTTTATATGATTTTTTCTCTGCCCAACAGCGTTGCCTCTTCCCCTATGCCCCTAAAGGGAAAACAGGCTGACAAAATCAAGCAGATCGTGAACTCACTTTAAAAAGCCTTTTTTTCTTCCCTGCAAGTAGGAGTCTGGGCAGGGAGATGATCTCCAGATCCGAGCTGCCCCCAGCGTGCAGGAAGGAGGGTCAGGGGAGCTGCTTCCGTGGCTGCGGAGAGGGAGGCGAACTTCAAAGCGGAGCCGGGAATTTGTTCCAGGACACTATTTTAATTCAGGTTCAGATCTGAAAATAACAAGGCATGGATGATATTAAAATGTTAATAATACTCTCGTAGAGCACTTAAGCAGCGTCTTTAAGTGATTTTGTGATGGCCAGATGTCATTAGCTGAACTGTGGCTGACATATACCCTTAATTTTGTGCTGGAGCAGCCTGGAGCAGCCTACGGGGAGCTGCAGGCTGTACGCACATCTGCACACACATCTGGATTCACAGCATCTCCACACTTCTGTCCACCTCGCTGTCAGTACAAACTCAGTCCTGAAATATATCTTTTGTAGGTTAATACGAATGGAAAAAAAATCCCCAATCCATGTTTGAGAGCTGCCTATAGGGGAAGGTTTTGGAGGAGGTGCTGTGAGATAAAGCACTGGGACAAATAAGTCCCCCAAGAGAAGCTGTGTCCTGGCACGGGGCAGCTCCGAATCCGCCCTTGGTGTTTTGGTGGAGTTCAGATGGACGCACAGTGAGGCTTCCCCGGAGCACTGGATCATCCTATGGATTAGAGGAGCTTAAGAATGGATATGGCTTTGCGAAGGTTAAGAATAGATTTCTGGACACTGCTGGGGCATGTGTTCGTAATTCCTAGCATTTTAATGGGTTCCCACACATTAACTCGCCTTTTATAGAGAACTAATCTCCCATTCCCAGTGATAGCCTTGAGAAAAAAAAATGGTTCTATTTTTTATTATTATTATTATTGGAAGAATATACTATGGGATGATAAGCAAGTGAGAACAGTGGAGAGAAGTGTCTTTAACCTATAAGAAATAAAACTACCCATCGGTCTACAGAACCCTATATGAATACTGGGCTTGACCAGGGCAGGAAGCAAGTGTAGATGCCCTTGTTTTTGCTTTAAAACACAGTGCAAGCATCTCACAGAGCAACTAGGATGTGTCCACACCACCCTGTGCCCTGCTCTGAGCTGCATCCCGGGAGATAGAGCCCAAGCTGCATCAGGCATCAAGAAGCAAGTCAAAAGCCCACCACATGATGGGGTGTTTGTTGGGCTCAACCTCTTCTGGGGTTGCCCAAGGTAGTTCTGCAGCTTCTTTCTCCTGCAAATAGCCGAATGTTTCTCTCCCTGCCCGCCTCAGCTTGCTTTACCCATGCCAGTTATCCGATTAAAGCAGACCTGGACTCCCACACGCTCAGAGATTCGCGTCTTCCTGCTGACCCGATCGTCTTGGGAGGTACTTGCAGCCCGCGCATGTGTCCCCCCGGCCACAGCTTGGCCTCTTTGTGCAGCCTTGGGTAATTTTCCTCTTCCCAGACCTCCTCCATGCAATAAATTAAGTCAGGCTGGCTGCCCGGCTCCGTCCCTTCATTAGTGTATAGGTTGGTTAGTGTTTCCAGCACAGGCTTTGCTGCAAGTTGTGCCCTGCTCTGAGCACATAGGCTCAAGACGGTGTCCAAAAGAGTGGCTTTTGCATGCACACGGTTGTGTTTCTTAACAGCTGCATGAAAAATCAACCAGAAATCATAAGCTGTAGGTCACCGAGTCCCTGGTGATCACAGTAGTCAGCGTTTGTCTTTTAGGAGATAGCAACCATGGACATCCACAGTGTGATGCCTCCAAAATGGACAATAAGGAACAGAGTCATTCTGTTACATGCAACACCTGAGTCAAAGCCATTGCTAATAATAGCAATGAAATAGATGTCTTTATTTCATTGTTTTTCCTTCTATTTTTTCTCTAATTTCCAGGCTAAAATCTCATTCACCGCTGAAACCACCAAGCTGTTCATGGCAGTGGATACGGGGCAGGCAGCTGAGGCTGCTGCAGAGCGCAGAGCCGGAGAGCACTGCGAGAGCACGAGGGAAGAAAACCCTGGAAAACATTACGGCAAGGAGCAAATCTTCTGGTACCCATTAAAAGGTAATAATTCTAACCAAAGGAGGGGGGGATTTTCCTGTTGTGAAATGAAACAAACATTCAAAAATGATTTGTATGTGTGTTTAAATTTAAATTTAGAATTTCATTAAACTCGTTCTTAAAAGGCTTTTTTCTTCCCGATGTGGTTGGGTTATGACCTTTCTTTAAGAAAGACAAGCTCTGCAAAGCCTCTAGCCCCCGATGCTTGCTTCACTCAGCCCACACTGCATGGAGAAAGTGACACCGTGATATCTGGCAGCAGATCTTTCACCCCTTTAATCACTCCTGTGATACAATGAACGTGCAGCGTCTCAGAGTTCACTTTTGGATGTGCTGCTGTGGCCCAGTGCGATTTCCAGGTCTGAAAATAAGGGGAAATGAAGGGTGACACTGCTGATTTGCTGCTGTGAGGCAGTTCCCGGCCAACATTGCCACTGCAAACGATGCATCACCCGTGTTGGTGGCCCTGTCATCCCAAGGTGTTTCCACCTATAAACCATATCTTTGCAAACATAGCGCCCGAGGGTGTTTCATTTAATTCCAAGCCCCAAACCTTCTGAGATGTATTCCTCCGAGGAGGTCTGGTTTCGACAACGCTTTCTTTGTGGAAGCACTTAGGTCGGAGGCAGGGGGTTCAAAAGAGCTGCAGAATTATTCGCGTGACTCCTGCTGTATTTAAGAACGTATTGTGAAGTTGCTCTTTATGAAAGGCAAGCTTGCTCGTAGACATGGTCTTTCATGTTGCTCCCTTCTTGATTAAAAAAAAAAGTGCTTTTGTACATCTTGAAGTACTTTCCTTAGTAGAGAGGAACTTACACTAAAACATGTGTCTGTCATGCTTTGGGGTATGGAGGCTGCAGTCCACAAAATTAAAAAGTATCGACTGTTTGTTAAAATGTTTGATTTTACTGAGCACAATGAATCCTCTGTGCTGTTATTAGAATCACAAAAGTGGCCATTAATACTCTCCTGGCCTCCCTCCAAGAGCAAAAATCAAGCCCGGGCTGTGTCATTAACTCCATAGCTGTGTCATCTGAGCAATTGCTTGGATCTCGTTTTCGTTTCCTATCATATCACATTGTAATGTTCACGTATGTTAGCTTGTAATTTCCTATTTTAGCAGCTGGGAAGCTAAAGAAGAGGGATGTGGCTTTAATAAGCATTCCCAGGTATTTGGTGAAGCAGTTGGATGGTTTCTCTTCTATTTGGTAGTCACCTACCACCTTTGGGTGGGTAAGAGCAGGAAAAGGCTGGCTGTGTTTGCAGCTCACTTGCACCCATTCTCCATCCTTGTTTTTCCCTTCTTGGAAGACTCTGCATTGCCTGGTGTGTGCTGTATAGACCATTTCTGGAGACAAATGAGGCTGTTCAGCTCCATTTTAGGTTGAGAGGACTGAACATTTGCTTTCTGCAGAGAGACTTAGCAGTGACAGGAGGACAAGGTGCCTTGGCTTCATTCACAGCGCTGTTCATTTGCTGGGGCATTTAGCTGTGCTTGTTTTGGAATGAATAACATCCTGTCCTCAAACCCTACCTTGGTTTTCCCTGGATATCCTAACCTGACCGGTGGTTCTGCTGGCAGACTTGTTTTGAGGGATATCTTTGTGTCCAGCCCTGGTAGGTGCACAGACTGGCAGCAAAGTGGTTTCTCCCAAACCAGGATTAATACATGAAGTTATGAAGTTATGGGGTCAAATAGGGCTTAGGCAGATGGCTCTTTGCTTTGCCTTCTCAGCAAAAAAGGCCAAATTCCTGATTAAAGGCTCTCAATGGCAGAGGCATATCCCTAACCATGCTTTTATTATGGCATTTGTTAAAGTTAGATGTGACAAATGTTTGGATTAGCACACATTAAGAAGTCTGGTGGAATAATACTTGTCCTGTCCTTAATTAACTCATTTCGTGGTTTGAGTGAAAAAATCATAGAGGAATTTCCGCCTTCTGCAAATACATCTTTAAGCAATCTGGTAAGATTTTTTTTTGAAATAATATCTGTTCAAAAAGAAGTTATTCTTTAATAAAATTAATAGAAACTACTTTCTGGAAGCAGCTAATACCACGTAACTTTTCTTAAACACTTTTTGTCCGTGTATTTCTAAGTACTTTGGTAAAAAATAAAGATTATCTTCATTTTGTATGTAGGGAAAGGACATAGGATGAGTTGTTCAGTGTTATCCAGGCCCTGGTAGATGAGGGAATGGATCCTAAATGTGACAAGTCCTGGTCTAGGTCATTAGGGATGGTGTTGCTGGCTGTGGCATCCCTGCCTGCTGGCACTTGTATGTGGAGGAGTCTGCAAACCCCAAAACTTGGCCAATTTCTGCTTGAAACGCTGTGTCTGTGGAAATTCCTGTTCCCAGGGATTCTTCCTTGTGATTCTCACATGAGTCCGTGATCCATCTCCCCGTTCTTGTGGTCCAAAGCAACCCCTCAACCTGAGACTTGGTCCTTGGTCAGGATCCAGCCAGATGGCTTCATGCCAGGACCCAGTTGTGCCCTGTAGCTGAGTTAGTTGCAAAGTGCTGTAAATCACCTAAAACCCTTCCCAAAAACGGTTAAGCTTATGTGGGTGAAGGCACTTCTGATCAGTGCCGTTGCCTTCCTTTATGTTCACTGCCAGTTCCCGGGACTGACCGTCAATGACAACTGTATTATATTTGACACTAAACTTCCTTAGCCGTCCACTAAAGAGGCATCTGATTAGATGATAAATGCCACTTGATTTGGGACACTCCATTTTATAATACTATTAAAAATGTCAGCTATTTAGGCGTGCTGGACAGACCGTATTTTTCTGCTCTAAGGTTTCCAGTTTAATTTCTTTTTTTTTCTCTCTCTTTTTTTTTTGTAAGCAATTGCACAGAACCACTGATGTAAGACCAACAGATGCTCTTCAGCTGTATTTTTCCATAAATGATTTTGCTCTGTTTTTTTTTTTTTTTTTGTTCTCCTACCAGGCATATCAAGTTCAAAAGAAAATGTTGCCTCTCACTAATGAGAGGATTAATCGCATTCGCATATGCAGCAGACTCTGTCAATTCTGTTGAAAGTTTGATGACCTTTAAGAGATAAAGTTTTCGTGTGCCCAAAATAAATAATTCATCCTTCACAGATCTGCCCTCCATATCCATCTGGTTCAGTCTGAAGCATGCTGATTAAAGCACCCGAGCGCAATTATCATCACACCTAATTGAGATAAAAATCTCTATTTTTCTATTGTACTTCAAAGCGCAATTGCTCCTTTAAAGATATCAGCAATCCGATATGCAGTCATGGGGTCCGTTTTTGTGCTGACTTTATATCCCAGTCTCAATAGCATTCTTAAAAATCTTTCAAAAGCTCTGAATTTTTCTCTTCCATAGAAGTTCTTTTTTTTTCTTTTCCAGTACTGAAAGCTCAAATGTGTAGCTAATCCTCTTGCAAAATCTCTGATATCATCATCTTCAGATGCGACTGGAAAATTCATCTCTGCTATTGTGTAGAGAGGGAAAATGTCACTTGACGAGGTCTGGGTGAGTGGCAAGATGGGGTACTTGCAATAATTGCAGTGATGACAATTATTAGCACCACCAGGATCTCATGTGTCCACAAAGGGTGTGTGGAGTTGATCCCAATGTGCCCTATTCTTGCCCCCATCATGTCCCTATTTCCCCATTTGTGCCTGTTTCTGTCCCCACCTATTGCATTTTGGAGCTGCCCTTCTCCCAGGAGGGAGGAAGGGACCCGGCAGGCATCGCGCGGCGCTCCGTTTATTTAGGACACGCTCCGGAGGAAACGCTGAGCGAACATTACAGCCGTTTAAAAGCGTCTTTTCCCACCCCATGTGAAATTAGACCAAGCTGGCACCATGTCACCTGGTTACTAGAGAGAGAACAAATATTCCCTCTGGCAATAATCCCATGCCAGGCTTGAGGAAGGGTTTTGTTTTCTTTTTTTCTTTGCTTTTTTTTTTTTTTTTCCTGCAGAAATTGGTCGTAAATGCTCCCTGGATTTAATGTTGCTTATTATAGATGAAACGATGAAAATGAAAGGGGAAATAATAAGGGATTGTGGGGTTTTTAAAGGTGATTTGCAGATGAAAGGAAATCCTGGAGATTAGGAATTTGTCTAAATATCAGGGACAGTCAAATGTGGAAGCATTCCAAAATCAGAGATTAAAAGAAAGGACTTGAATTGCAAAGAGGAGAACAAAACCAGAAAGGAAGGGAATGTATATTTCAAAAAATAAAAAAATACCCAGGCAAATTTAAAGAAAAAAAACAAAACAAAAACACAAAACAAAACTCTTAAAATGAGAACCTAGACACCTGCTTTCCTGGCATCTGCCAGCGGCACGGAAGTCCCCACCTGCCAAGCCCAATTTTGAACATCAGTAAATCACCATGTGGGTAAAATAACAGGATATGGCAGGGGAAACAATTTTTGTGCAATTAGTGTATCCGCTTGCATCCCTCTAGCCCTGTCACTGAGCGCGGGACGAGGCATCTCGCCCATTGCTGGCAACTCCCCTTCCAGCCTGGGCAAAATCGTAAAAAATGGAGAGTCACTCCAAAACAAGAGAGTCAAATCCTCCAAAATTAAGAAAGGGAAAACAAAGAGTGAAGAGCAGCTCGGCTGCGTGATGATCACCCCTATTAACATGGCACATATGCTCGTGCTTTAAAATACTTTGCAGCTTAGCCCACTGTGCATATTAAATAGGAAGCCAGCAGCATGCTCGTGGAGTTAGAGGGTGGGGGAATATGTTGCTAAATAAATCACAGAAATGGAGAGCTGAATTTGGAGCTTCTGGAACTTCTTAAAGCCTGACATTGCCTGGGATGGGTGGAGAGTCAATCTCGAGGCTTTCAGGGCTTTTGGAAAGTAGCATAGCTGAAATCCCTTACATTGCCCTGGAAATGTGCTCAAGGTGCTGAGCTTGTGCTTTGCTGAACCTAATTTCCAAAGGCCAACAGAAGAGCAGAGAGCTCTGCTGCAACAGCCTAGCTGCAGCGTTTGCTAGAGCTGGGCTCAAGTGGAAGGAGCAAGGATTAGCTCGCACCATGGAGCTAATCACAGGCATACACTAACATTGCAGGGAGGCACATTTGGTAGGGGCTCTAGTAAGAATTATAGCTGAATATAGGTATTTAAGAGATGCTTCAGATACATATTTGAAAGATGGAGCAGATCAAGGGAGAAGGGCTCTCTAAAAGCTCTTTATGGACAGAGCATGGCAACCACACACGTTGGGGTGAACACGGTGGACAACTCTTGGTTTTGGTAGTAGCTGCTGTTGACCTTGCAACTCCACAAAACTTGTGTCTTGATGTTAAAATTTCACCATCATTAGTCAAAAAGAAACCTAGGAAAGGTGGGAGGACCCCTCTTTGCTCTGGCCAGTGACCAGAGTCCCCCCATGTGTCTTGCCTCTGTACATGTCATCCAAGTTATGGTAAGGACCACGTGAAAGCCAGGCTCTCATTAGTACTATTAAATAGTGGCCCTTTAATGCATGAGATGGGAAATGATAAACAGTTTCCTCAGATACATAAACAAAATCAGAGAGAAGTTCCAGCTTTCGCATCTTAACAGCGTATGATGAAGAGTTTGGCACCACGACAATAACTGTGTCAAGATAATATGACTTGGGATGTAGCTGCTCTTGGAGAGAGTTATTTGGTAGCTTCCTCCTTGGGAGCTTTCCTGCCCGCGATGTATTTATATGCATTCCTGAGACAGTGGAAGATATTTCTGGGTACGTTTATCTGCCTTGGCGCTGAGCTTTGCTGTCATCAAGATCATTATTCCATGATACCTTTCATGTGACTCTATTTCTCTAGTTTTTATACAAAACCGGAGGCTGACTCATATGCCACAAATAACATTAAAGCAACAGGGAAAGGGCATAGCTGAGCAGCAGGAGGAAAGCCCAGAGCCGCTTTATGTCATGGTTTAATTCTTTCTTTTTTTAAATAATAAGCTAACAAAGTGTTAACTATCCGGAAACAGAGATGCTGTATTTGTCTGCTCTTCATAAAGAGTTTATAAAAACCAGTGTCAGGGATAAATCCCTGAGAACGAAGCCTTGCATATGCATGCGGTTGTTCCTATGCCTGTTTGCAGCCCAAAATAAGCCGTGATTCATCAGGAAGAAAAGTCTGAATTAATTAGAGAATCCCTAGTCTGTGAAGGCACCCTGTTTTCTGTAGACATGTGCTGCTTTCGGAAAGATGATGATCCTTGGAGCTTGTGATGGTGCAACAGAACCATAACCAGGTTTTTCCACTTTCTCCAGCGCCGAACACGGTGTTGCAACACTGAGCAGAGTAGCCTAGGAACGGGGACGGGATGTTTCTTACCACACTATTTCCATTTTGCCGTCTTTTGGTTATTAATTGCTATTTGCGGCATAAATAGAAGCTATATCTGGAACAAGATTCAGGCATTTGCGTTTTGTTTTCCAGGAAATTAAAATAAAAGGAATAAAATGAGCAGGTCTGGAGGGGTGTGTACTCCAGAGAGCACAGGCCGTGGACTGCTGGACAGACAGACCGACAGACAGACCATCAGACAGACAGAAGGGGACATCTATCCCTGTGCTCTGCAAATGCATCCGCTGATGGTGCCTGGAGTTCATCCAGCTGCTTTGGGGAAAGGAGAGGAGGCAACAAGGAGAAGTTGCACCTCAAAACCTGTGGGTACCATTTCCCTAAGCACCCATATTAATCCTTGAAACTACTGTCTTGGTGACAATCTAGCAATTAAAGGAAAATATTGGTATTTAATTAAACTTGTCCATCAGCCAGAAATGAGTTTGCCTTATCAAGAGGAGCTGGATTTGATTTTGCTACTTAGAACGGAGGTTAAAGACTCCTGTAAAGTAAAACTTTAATTACGAAAAGAGATTTGGATTAACATGTGAGGCAGAGAGAGAATGAAAGGTCCTCTGAAACCTTCTGAATATGATTCAGAGGAGGAGAGAGACCTAAATATGGGGACTTTTTTTTCATTTAAAGGAAAAAAAAGAAACGGTACATGGTGCTAAAGCTTAGGGGCAGAAGAGATACAGGAGGGATTTTTTATGAGGATAGGATGTGTCTATTTGATCCACTTTCCTGCTCTTGATATTTAGGCATTTCAGATATTCAAAGTCTGGAGAGAAAGGGTGTCCTAGGGGGTGGCATTAGCAAATCTGAGGGATTTAAATGCTTGAGTCTCATGAATTTTGATGGCAGAGGAAGAGGCACCTCTCTGAAAGCTTTGAGAATCCCACTTTTTGTCACTTCTCCGCTCTGCTGGCAGTGCATTCAGTGGCATGGGACACTTGCAGTCACCCTGGGGTGGCTGGTGGAGTCCCATCCTTGGAGAGGACATGCCCATGGGCATGTGCTGGCTCTCCATTTTGTCTCCTTCATCCGTTGCTTGATGGACCAAAACAAGTCTTGATTTCCAAACATCTAAACCAGTCCAGCTGAAAGTTTCCGAAGCCCAGGCACACAAGATGGAAAAGTTCAGTACCAGGAAAGTTTGGGAAATATATAAACAACCAGCAAAGAGCATGACCACAGAGGTCATGCTTTTAGCTACACTGCCTGCTACGTATAGTAAACATCAACCAAAACCAAACCGTGTTGCCTCCAGAGACCTGATGGTTTTTCTTTGCTCCCTGTTGTGACTATGATATTTTGTGCATTTCATATATTTCCCAGCAAAGATAGATAATGTGCGACACAGAAAGCAGGCAATTTGTGCTTATTTCTCATTTTAAGGGCGTGCATCTGATGTGGTGGCTGAAGGAGCTCGTACACAGTTCTCCCTGCTTTCCCTGTAGGATTGAAATGGCATTTGGGAAGAGTTATTGCAGGCTGCCTAATTTAGGAGACCTCCTCGTAGCATGTTCTGCAGCAGGAGAAGCCCAAAAACATGTTGTTAATTTAGTGTGTTTACGGCTTCCTTGAGGACCACTTGTTTCTTTCCGAGTTCTGCAGAAAACACGAGTCCCTGGCGAGATGTGAGCAGGGCATTCTTTTCACCAAAGAAGGGAGTAAACAGTTTTGTATCACCCGAGTCACTGATGAGAGATGCTAAGGGCTTCTGAAGGCATCTACTTAAAAAAAAAACTGACCTGAAGTTCTTCAGTGGGGCCAAAACCAAGTGGGCAAAGCTAAGCTGCAAATATCCTCTGGAGTTGTGGCTCTATGGGAAGACATCGATGACATCAATGGATTCTGGATCAAGCTGTTAGATAATAAGTTTGTGGCAAGTGGAATTACCTGATTTCTCCAACAAAAAGAGTCCAAATAAGAGGTCTTAGAAGGCAGCAACCACTTGGGTAGTCTCTGTTTTGCAGGCTGTTCTCTGCTTCCTAAAGCTTAATTTAAGAATTTCTCCCACTCCTGCTCTGCAGTTACTAATTACATTTGCAGTTGAGGGACCAGATAGGAGACAGGTTAGGTACTGGAATCTGCAGGGAAGAATCAGTTCAGTTGAATCCTGGAGGAAATTTAGATTTATTCTGTGCAATTATAAGCTCTTGGCATTGAGAAACTCCCACTGAGGAGTTTCTGATCTTCTCTCTTAGAAATTAGAAATTTCTAATTTCCATGTTTGGCTATGTGTTTAAGTTAGAAAGTTAACTGAAGCAGTGATTTTCTTCACCCAAAACCACACTCAAAAACCACTATTCAAATAGGCCAATATTTCATTAGTAGACCCATCCTATAAGTATTAGGTGAACAGAAGGAAAAGGGAGGTGGAAACATTTTACTAGAATGTGTCACCTTTGACAGCCACAAATCTTACTAATCACACCGTGGTTCCTGAGCAGCCCTCAGCCTTCAAGAAGAGTCTTATTTGATAAATCTTTTCTGTTCTAGGGTCCCATGAGGCTTTCAGCCATGGTCTGAGAGTACTGAAACTGAGATTAAATTCCTTCCTGATATAGTGGCACCAGAAATAGCTGGGGAAAGGGCACCCTTCTCCTAATGATGTGATGGGCAGAGTCTCCCATCATCATCCCATCACCATCCTGGCCTGGGAATCGTGGGGATCACACCAGCAGTGGCTCGGGCCAAGGCAACCGGTTGACCAGGAGTCGAAGGTGTCTATCTAGGTCAATGATATCTTCTCTTGCAAATGCAGGGCATGTTTACCAGAGACGTGTTGGTGTCCTCCGTTGAGGAGACTGTGATTCAGCTCACAGAAGTCTGGAAAACAGATCGGCTGCGAATCTGAAATTCTTTGAACTGGGGGATGTTGAAAACTATGTTCTGAATTTGGGCGTAATTCTACAGTCTGTCCAAAATATAGTTTTCCATGGAGCAAACTGGTAAATATCAGAAGGCAAACCTAAATCTCGGAAGCACATATTGACTCACCAATACCAATGGAAAAAGATCCTTTATAAGTTGCCAGAGATATTCTGAGGCAGAAATAAATAAAAAAATACTAACTAAATAATTTCCTATCCACTTATAGTTCCTTAGTGCTTTCCTCTGATAAATTACGGGAATTAAACCAAACAAATTTAATTAAATCCATATTAGTCATTTGGGAAAAGTCTGCTAGAGCACGCGAGAGTAGGTGTGCCATTCCGCACGCTGAGTAGTGTGAAGCTAGACTGAAATGTTTCTGCTGGATCGAGGATTTGCTTTTTGAGGTTCTTGTTGTGTTTTTGTATTCAGTCACCTGTTTCTCCATTGAGTAGATTGCCCCAAAAAAATCAAGTTTTTCCCTCATCTGAATGCTTGGATCTGCTTCTGGATGCTTGCGTTGTATCACCTGTGTTCAGTACAAAACAGGACATGAAATGTCCGTGGATGGGCAAGTTTTGTACTGAACAGAGTGTCCCCTGCCTCTGTGACTTGCTGTCTTGCTCTCCTGCACAGGTATAGGCCGTGTTTTCCTTCTCAAATATCAGCTGTTCTCTTTCAGTAATTATTCTAGGTGCATGTGTGTTTGCTTTAGGACCCAAGCCAGAGCTATGTCCTCTTCTACAGACACTGGGGCTTACCGTGAGGTCTTCCATGTGTTGTTTATGTTATCATCCTGGTTGTATCCTGGAGAAAAAAAAAATATTCAGTGCTGCAAATACCATGTGGACAGCAGGATCATCCATCTATATTATATAACCCATCAGCAGGGTTCCCCTTTTCTGGGAATTCTTTGTTCTGGAAAAGAAGTGCCAAGCCAGGGAGGTTGATTTATGGGATCCAAGAGAAACAAAACACTCGTCGCAGCGTTTCCCAAACACAGGGCTGCCCTGGGGACCTTGGTACGGAGGTGACTAATGCTGCGGTCCCCGTGTCCCCGGGGGGACACTCGTGCTGCCTCCAGGGCGTCTCTTGCCCCATCCGGCTGCTGCATCCGTGCGGCTCCCTCCTGTGCCCCGGGGCACACGGTGACCCCAGATGTTTTGGGGAAGTAGAGCCACAAAACAGAGCAAGAGATGGGGTGTTTTTTAATGAAAAGGCATTAAGGAGGAGGTAAGCCCTGCGTGTGTGTGCTCGTGTTGGTGCTGTGACCTGCTCCTGGGTCTGCAAGGAAAAAGGGGCTGCAAACCCAGGAACACGCTCAGGCATCATCACTCCAGAGGAAAAACCCAGGATTGGAGGAGCAGATGTTCACAGGGCAAGTGTTACCCAGAAAAGTCTCAGGACACAGAGCAGCGTGTTTTCTGGGCTGGTTCTTCTACTGCCGCTAATTTTCCCAGTGTGAAATTCAGGCAAAATTTTCTCCTCGGGGTGCAGCGATGCAGCCAGGCCTGCGCACACTTGGGCGACCAGCCTGGTGCTGTTCTCCTGCCGACAGCAAGGTCACCAAAGAGCCGTAACACGATCGAACTCACTGATGTCATGACTTCCACAGTTGTAATAAATAGCATATAATGCCAGAAGTGCATGTAAAGTATTAACAATGCCGAGGGGGAAAAGTGCAAGAACTGTGGGTTGAGAGGTTATGTAAGAGGAAAAAAAAAAATTTCATTTGAGAAAAAAGATTTCAGGCAAAGGAACCATGTATGGAAGAACTTGGAGCCCCCAAAGAGAGACCCAGACTGTCTAATGACACCAGTTTGCACATAGCTGGTGCTGCTGGTGGAACTGTGCTGATTTGCACTGAGAACCTGGCACTTAGGGATGTGTTTAAAGCAATGTGTGTTTGAAAAGCTGTTGCAAGAGATGCGTGTTCAGCAGGCCTGATCAGAGCAGTGTGAAAGGACCAGATTTCTTTTTACAAGCCTGAGTCTGAAAATAATTAAATGGCTTTTCGCAAAGCGCTTACCCAGAAGCCTGCAGAGAGAATTCCAGCTCGAGAGAAAACCGACGGAGGGAAGTCATGCCCCATTAAAAGGGAGACAGCGAAAAGAAGGTGCATTTCTGTACTGCGTGCTTCTAAGGTTGCACACGCGTGTACCAGCTGCTTTTCTCCCCTTCTCGAGCAGCAAAAGGATAGTTTTAGCATTCTCTACCACTAATTGAAAATGCATTAGCGTCTGAAAGCAACATTAGCTTCTGGTTCTGAAAAATTTCCTCTGCCACAAAGATAATTGCAATAAAAACTGGATCGCTGAAATAAATGCTAGAACATTTAAAAATCATAAAACCTTCAGAGCTTCCCCTTCTCTTCTGTAATAAATTAAAAGCATGACAAATTTCGCCTGAAGATTCAAACATTAAGAAATCATTTGGCAAATGAGGTTTCTGGAGCCCAGCACTTCTAGCCTGGGGAGGGCTTTGAAAAGGTCATGGAAATTTGTCCCACAAGTGGCCCATCTTCAAATGCCTGGGGCTCACTCTGCTGCAGTGGGCACGGTGACAGGATGATAACCTGCAGACTAGGCTCTTTGCTGCATGAGCTGTGCCAGCTTCTGACCATCACCTTGCACAGAGGTATCCTTGATCCTGCACGAACCCGAGCCTGTCTTTATATCTTCTATCAACACAGGTATAAGGACTTTCTTGATTTGGGTCCACAAGTGGTGGCAGACTTTGTTGGGTGAAGACCTGAGCCACACTATGTGCTCTGGCTCTGCTATTGCTCTGATCCAAGTCAGGGCTCTTGGGATCTTGCACTTTGAGGATGGAGGGACCCTGCCCAGCAGGTCAAAAGGAGGCAGCAGGTTCTGCACGTTGCAGATCACAAACCAACTGCCTCAACCTTGGCAGCTCCTGCTCCAGCAGGAGAAGCTGGAATGCACAGAACAGGCAGGAATCAAGATGCTCAAACCTCATATTTGACATCCTGCATGCAAACAGTGGAGCTCATCTTTAGGATAAAAACCCATGGTCTCGAGGTGTGCAGTGATTCCTTCTGTGAAGCAGAAAGTCTCTGCTGTCTCAGTCCATACATCCTCTGTCACAGGAGCCTGTGTGAATCCTTCATCTTTGTGCTTCTGAATTGCTTCTCTCTCACAAGAAAGCAGGCAGTGCATCAAGATCCAAGTTTTTTATCTTTACTTTTTACAGGTGCCAAAGTGAAGACCCAAGAGAGAACTGACTCATGCAAGATCAAGCAGGAATCCTATTGCAGAACAAGAAACCAAACACTCGGCCCTGAGACATTGCTCATTGCCCTCTTCTTGTTGCTAGTTCTTTGTTGTTGCTGCCAGAGGTTAAAATATCTCCATGTTTTTGCCCTATTTAATACTGTTTCTGCGTTGTAGTCCTAAAGCTGTGTGCCATTGCCTGTGTTAAGGGATTTTTTTTATGAACAAAGTGTTAAGGAAAAGTGTTCTGTCTCCAACCACAAGAATTTTATAAGCATAATAAGCAACAAGAGTGGCTGTTCCAAAGAAACATTTATGTAACTTCATATCATCCATAAAACCCCAAGATCTCCGTGAGACGGGGCTGGGACCTCATCATCCCTCCATGAGCGACAAGCCTGGCTCTCCCGTGGCCTGCAAACTGGCCGGCGCTTGGGCCCGGGTTTCCTACAAACCATCTGTTTTGCTATTTATGACTTCATGCGATAGAGAAAAAAAATGTTGCAACGAGCCATTTCCATCCCCGTGGACTCTGCATGGACCACAACCCTCCAGTGAACAAGCCCTGTGGAGCTGAGTTTGGGAGCGAGGGTTGGCGGCACTGACACCTCCAGCTGTGGACCCAGGACAGGGTGACAAGGTGGGAAGTCCCTCCTGTAACTCCTCAGGTTGTGGCTGTTCCCACTGTCCCCTTAAGGCAACTGTAAATCACAGCCCATTTAAACGTCCTCCCAAGCAGAGGGGACATTGGATCCAGCCCTATCCAGATGTGACATGGACTTTGTACCTTCATATTTAGAAAGCTCCCTTATTATCTCAACAAAAGAAAAGAACAAGTTAAACCAGTGAATGTTCTTTGAGATAGAAAACTCCTGGCTCCCCTTTCAGGCAAAAGTGAAGATTCAAAATTCTTCGTGACATTGCAGAAAATACGTAGTTAATTGGAAACAGTGACAGACGTCCTCCGTTCTCCTCCATCCTCATCGTCCTGGGAGACCTCGCAGGGGATGAAGTCCCAGGGTGGCTGTACCTGCTTTGGGGAGAGGGGTCCATCGCAGCACCCCCTGCTCAAGATGTCCCCTCTGCTTGCAGTGCTACCACTTGGGCTGACGCTTTCCCATCTGGACTTTCACCCAGCGTTTCATTTTACGGTTAATGAAAGCAAGAGTCTGTGCAACAGAAGAGTGAAATGAAGTTTGAGCAAAAGCTGGACTGGGGAAAAGAAAAAAAAAGATTTAAGTGCAGTCTAGGCCTAGGTCTTGCTCTCTAACACCACTAATCTCTGCTCTGGGAGAACAAATGTGTCCATGCTCATTTTGGAAAAACTGTGGCTTGGTCTCTTCTTGAGCAACTCTGCCGCAATTAGCTAAAGGCAGAGCGCTGAAGCTGGGGATGGAAGTAGCTCTTATCAAGAACAAGTGCTCCAGGGACTTAGGAATGTGATTGTATTAACTTTCTGCCAAAGTTCAGTGCAGGATAAATGTCTATGTAAGAGTATTAGCCATGCAGTCTGTCAGAAGAGCTCACTCTTGCCAGTCTTCCCAGCAGCTGCTCTATTTGCTTTGAAATGTGAACGAATGAGCAGTTGGGAAGGATTTGAGAAGCCTGTAGGTGGAGGCAAGGAGCACAAAGCCTCCAAGAGGCCATGGAGCTGCAGCAGTCCCATCTTGGAGCCAGCATGAGAGCCCCATGGGGATGCAGGAGCCGTTGCAAAATCTCCCTATGATGAGCCAGGTACGCACTGACCGTTTCCCATGATTTGTTTGGAAATGGAAGTGAATGTGTTCCTCGGACAGGCCGTTCCTGTGATGAAAGGAGTCTTGTTTGTACATCAGGGATGTAGCATCCCACAAACAGGAGTTCGGGGTTTGGCAGAAGGCACAAAAAGGCAGCTCCATTGAGCAGTAATGGGAGCCAGGTGGGATGAAGAAACGGTTTTCACAGACTCAGCTTTAGGCTGCTTGGTCAGAGCATGTGCAGGAGTTCACTGATGGTCCCACCACTCCGTAAAACCAGTGAGTAGGCAGAGCTCCTTCAGATCTTGTACACTTAGCAGATTCCTTTCTCAAGACATGTCTACGTTGGCACTGACTGCAAGTCCCAACCTCCACTCTCTGCAGCAGAGTTTGCTGAATCTCTACCAAATCTCCAGGGTGTCCAGCAGGCAAGAAGGAAGATCTCCTGAGGGCTCCCAAAGCGAGGTGGTAGTTGCAGGAGCACCAAGGCTGCTGGGGACGGTGGTGTCCTGGCCAGTCTCTCCTGTTCCCATGCAAGAGAAAGTGTCACACGGTGTGGAGGAGCACGGACAGTCACCACCCAGCTCCCTTCTTTCTGCTCTCCCAAATCACCCTTCCTTTGGAGCACGTTCCCAAAGTTCACAGCCCTTCAGCTGGTTATTTTTACCCTCTGAAATTTTCTGAGCCTGAATGTCATCTCAGCTGTGCTCCGAGAGCTTAATTCATTCTGGGCCTGTAAAAGCTTTCATGCTTAAAGGAAGTATTTTGAATTAGTTCAATTTGATTTCTCTCTGGTGTCAGTGACTGTCACTCGTGATGCTTTCCACTTTCAACTGCAAACCCCGAGTAAGTTCAAAAGCAGCCCAGTAAGCTGATGTTTAAAGTATGAATTAGACTTTTAAGAGGCAAAAAAGGAAAATGCGAGAGAGATGGGATTTATAAATGAGTTCAGACACGAGGCCGTAAATTATTACATGTATTTGATTTCTGTATACATATATAAGGATTTTTAGGAGGCTGGTTGCTATGGTAACTCATTTACTGCACGGTCCATATGTTGCGTCTGAAATTCTCTTTTCCTTAATGGAAAATTACACCCATGGACACGGATGACATTTGTAAATCTCCTTAAAAAAGCAACAATTCTCCTTTTCTTCCTAAATGTCATCAGCTGTGCCATGGAGGCTTTTGAAGTCCGCCTTCCCTACAGTCGCTTTACTAAATAGGAGCCACGAGCAGCATCCCAATCTTTCCTTCTCTGTCCCGAAATCCATTGAGATCCTGGCTGCGAAGGCGCCTTGCTCGCGGTATGTGGGTCAATGCACCGCGGTCCTTGCACTTCACCCTTCTCTGGTGTCCCCAAAGGTTTAATACATACCAGGAGCACCTACCAGGCAGATCCCCACGTGGCAGGAGACACGCAGTAGAAAATGCCCTGAGCTTTTGGTGACATGAGGACATGGGTCCCGACAAGCATTACAGAACTGCTACCTCTGTAAGGAGCAGCCAAAAATGTAGGTGCTGGATGGAGCTGGATCCCTATGCGGGAATGAACTCTATCCTCCCGACTTCAGTGCTTTTGGGTTTTCTGACCCTGAATCAATCCAGATGCCTAAGATGATTGTTTCTCTTGTGTATCTGAACTTGACCAAACACCTAGAGCCATTTCAATGGGTTTTTAACCTTATTTTTTTCCTGCAATCCTTATTAATGGCTACAGCCTGGAGACTGCTGCCTCTATATTTAAAGAGACTGCGAGTGTTGGGTTTTCAGAAACTTTTCTCTGGGCCATACACAGCTGCACTCTGCTTTACATTTGAAAAGTTTGACACCTTAGCAGTATAAAGTTAAAGGTTTTATCCCTAAAACTTCCCCAATGCAGTTTCCATTATTAACACGATGGTGACAGCTACAGTTTGTTTATATTGCTTCACCTGGGGCACATAAACTTAAAGGACTGAAAATGCCTCCTTGCAATAAAAGAATTTTATATAATTGCTACCTCTTGCTATAAGGGACAGCTGGCCTTTGAAAGCTAGCAACTCATTTACGTCATCGAAGTAAAATGTAAGCCCGGGCTTTAAATGAGTGTAATTTATATTCCTCAAGCTCAAAACACAAATATATGTCCAAAGGGCAATATCTTCCCAACAAAACGAATATTTATAACTTAACTGGAGAAAAACGAATGTCTACAGCTCCCCAATGGGAAGCCATCAGCAGCTGCCGAGCACCACAACCTCTGCTTTTGCTACCTCGTTTGGTGCGTGTCTTGGGCTCAGCGGGTGGTGCATATATCTAGGGACACTTTGTGGATTCGCTGAGTGGAGAAGACACTAGACACCCCCGTGGATAATATAGTGTCCTCACCAGGGCCTCTCACAGGCACACGTGGCAGTGACTGTGTCATTCAAGTGTTCCTCGTCCCCAGGAACGGCCACGTTCCTATTGCAGTATCCTGCCTGCGAGGCGTCTAGATGGGAGTCCCTCTGGACTTCTTGTGAAGAACGTTTTCTTGTCATTGCCTCTTGATATTTGCCTGACAACCACTCATATTCTTCAGGTTTAGGGCCTGGATCCAAACAGCTGTTGCTTGTTTGGATTTTTCCCCCTCTATTTTATTTCATTTTATTCTACTTTTTTAATTTATAACATTGAAAACCTCTCTGGAATGGGCTGACACCAAAAATATCTGTTCTGCTCCTTGGATGAAGGCACCCACCCGTGCTCCATGCATTTCTGATTTGCAAATTCACCAGCACGTCTCAGGGCATTGCAAAACTCCAACCACAAGAAGAAACCAGACCACAAATTGCAGAGCCGCTGCCCAGGGCAGCGTGTGGCCAGGAGAAAGGTGTCCTTCCAAATGTCCCTTCTGGCAGGAGCACGCGCCTTGGCGCCGGCCAGAGGAGCAGGAATTTGTCACGTGCTTTTGATATGCGTTCAGATGCATCTGTGACTTAAAAAATAGTTAATCTCGTTTTTGTAGTATTCGAATTTTTGGTTTTGTTACCTAATACAGCTCAGTGTTGAAAAGCAAATGGCAGATATTCTTCTTGCTGGCTTGTGTGAGTCTGAATATTTGAGAAAAACACAGAAACGGCTTTTGGAAATATGTTCAGAGTCCTGTCCCAAGCAGGAGGAGATGCTGAGCCACAAAGCCCATGAGCAGCTCTGGTGGTCACCACGGATAATATAGTCACAGAGATGCAGTGAAGCACATATTCCCTAAGATAAATCCAAATGGGTAATATGGACTTCATTTTGATATGGTTTTTGATTCTTTGGCAGGGTGAACAGCAGAAAGCCTTTTGGGCCCTGAATGCTTCAATTTGGTCCTGGGAGCAGAGCTCAGAAATGGATGGGCTACAAGACGGGACCTCAAACCCCTCATGTAGGTGCTGTTCTCCTGGCGAAACGAAAGCAGTACCAACCACGAGAAAAACAGGCAGTAATTGCCCTGTCTCGCTAGCACCGTGTGAGAGCACAGGGCGCTTCAGATGCCAAGATACCCGGTGGAGTGAGGGGGAAGGAGCAGACAGGGCTGCCCGTGAGCAGCCCGTCACGCTGTGCCCCGCCGGGCTGCGCCCAGCACGGCCGCTCTGCACAGCCAGCCCAGGGCAGCTCTGCCTTGTGCTCACATCCGAGCAGGGGGACGTGCTCCTCAAGGAGACAAGGACCTAGGAGAAGGTCGCGCACTGTCCAGGTGGCTGCCTGAGAGAGCAGTCCAGGGAGTCCAGCTTTTTCCTTTTCCCGTTTTTCCTCATTTCCCAAGCTCCTGAGCAAAACTGGCAATTGGTCCTGCCGGTGTCTTGGCAAGAAAGCCAAGACCTGGAAACTGGACCTGCCTTCTGCTGCGAGAAGTAGCCTTGCCAGGAGAGGTCACATCATGAGGGCCAGCAAGAGGGCTGGCTGATCACGGGTCTCTTTAGGTGTCTCAGCGTTGTCCAAATCTGCTGCTCGCTGCTCTGCCTCCTTACATGTGCTGCTTTCCATAAGGACCCCTCCTGAAGGCCAGGTTTATGAGGGAACCACAGGAAAATCAGGCTGGAAGACCTCCGTGCACCCTCAGTGCCTAAACTGGAAAAGTTGATGGCAAAAATAATTAATTTGATTAAAAAATTTGAAAACCTTTGTTAGTATTTAAGATGACCTCAGATTTTGGAGTCTGTCTGTGGCTTTTCTCCAGCACTGGCAGTTATTAATATTGACACGTGACCAGAAAAGGGTTTTTTTTTCCTTTTTTATTAGCAAGCCAAGACCGCATATTGCTCAGCTGAACCCCGCTGAACGTTAGTTACCAGATTTGGTCTTTTATGGCTGAAATAAATCTGATTAGAAGCACTGAAGCCCTTAGTAGGGCTGGCTCAGCACATCCTCACTCGCTGAACGGGGCTGCTCATAGGAGCCAAGTTGGGATTTTAGGTAGAAATATATATTGCACCGCTCACCTGTGTGTGTCTCTTCCAAAATATATCCATGATGTAATTGACAGGTCTATCTACAAAGGGGCTGTCACTGGTATCAGAAAGGTACTTTTGAAGCTAACCTCTCAGCCATTTCCACTTGCAGCAGTTTGGTTTCCACCATGGAGTGCTCCTGCCGCATGTGAACCAGATCATTTTTGGAGGAAACTAGACCAGAGCATGTGCTCAGACTCCCCGATACACTGTGTTTGCCAACGAGCTCCCAGTCTGGGACCCCCAAATACAGGATGGAGATGCCGATGGCTGATCTGCTTGCTACAGGCAAGTGCAGATGGAGATGCTACCAATGCTGGTCCACAAAGGTGCTCCTAGAGCAAGGAGAGCCCTCAGCTCCCTGCGATCCAGCCAGCCCTTCCAGGGAGAGGTCGTTCCTGTCTATACCAAAGCAAGAAGAGACACTTTTTCAATCTTCGGGGCTTTCCACCATCCATCTTCCCCTGCCTCGCTCCTCCCTACAGGTGTACACTTTGCACGGGCTCTTTCCCCCTGGGAAAGCACATGATTTCATGGCAGGCAGGAATGCTGACCCATCTGCCTCCTGCTGCACACATACATCAAACCGGCTTCCGTGTCCCCTGCAGTCTTAATTTTCCTCTTGACAGCAAAGACAAATGACTCCCCTGGGGCTGTTTGCTCATGTCTACCCAAGGTTTCCATGACGTGTCTCGAAGATGACCTGTTTTTCAAGCACACCCAGGCACACACAGATCCTCTTTCCCCTGCCTCCTACCAGCGCGAAGGCAGATTTAGATTGCCTAAGAAAACCCCATAGTGCCTCTGCCCCACAACCTTCTCTGCTCTAGGCTTCTGTTTCGGCGTGTTGTCAGTGGTAGCACTTTTCCCCTCTTTGGGG